>JAVKPL010014198.1:0-79752 GCA_032173675.1 Gastrolobium villosum
TTATTCAGATCAATCAAGAGGATTGCGATGCGGGATGAAACTTGGATGATATTAATGAGTTAGTTATAAAGTAATGAGGCTGTTATGTGTGGAGTTATGTTATTCATATCAATGATTAATGAGTCAGTTATAAAGTAATGAGGCTGTTACGTGTGGAGTTATGTTATTCAGATCAATGAAGAGGATTGCGATGCGGGATGAAACTTGGATGATATTAATGAGTTAGTTATAAAGTAATGAGGCTGTTATGTGTGGAGTTATGTTATTCATATCAATGATTAATGAGTCAGTTATAAAGTAATGAGGCTGTTACGTGTGGAGTTAAGTTATTCAGATCAATGAAGAGGATTGCGATGCGGGATGAAACTTGGATGATATTAATGAGTTAGTTATAAAGTAATGAGGCTGTTATGTGTGGAGTTATGTTATTCATATCAATGATTAATGAGTCAGTTATAAAGTAATGAGGTCTGTTACCATGATTAGGAAATTACATAACTTGCATTTAGGGGTAAAGCATGCTAGAAATTCGAATTGTATGAAGTAGTGGTCTTGTCTTTAAATTACATAGTTTTCCATAGAATTGGATAAGCCTAACTTAGAGAATAAATAGAATTACGACTAAAGGAAATATTTATTTTAGGCATATAGAAATTTAATTGAAGAGTATAAGCATGTTTGATTGTATCATATATGACATAAGATAGTGTTTAAAAGACTTGGGGAACCTATTAACTTAGTGGGTTGGTGCATGAGTATCTAGGACCATTGGATTTTTGTAAGTTATGGCCACACCTTGAGTATGACCCGCGGCCCTAGTGCATTGGAGGGTCTTACTCAACCCTTGTTTACCATGGACTTATTTTAGGAACCCCCCTCAAATCTGCACTTTTGGCAGGGAGCTTCGGTTGGCAAACAAATTAGTCACCCTTTTATTTCTTTGTTCTTGCGCAGCTTTAGGCAGTGTACAAGCTGATGGCTTGTGTCATAAGCAACCTCAAATCACACCACATTCCCACCTCTTACCTTGTGCGCATAATGGGAAGCAATAGGAGCAAATCTGACTTGCTTTTGCTGCAACTTAACCCCTCCTAGGCTGCACAATTCAGCCTATGCACAGCCTTTTTTTTCTGCATTATACGCACCCTACTCCCCCTCTCCTTTGCTTGATTGCTTCTAGCTCCTCATGACTTTACATGACTGCCAACATGACTGCCATCTTCTGTCCCTTTCTACCTCCCTAGGTGCGCTTAGTTCAAGGAAGAAACCTGCCATTTCTTGCCAAAGTCATCAGCCTTGTCTTGGCACCCCTTCACGGTCTCCCATGCGCAGAGAAGTGATGCAGATTTCTGACTTTGCTTTGAGGAGTGGTAGCTTTCATCACATGGCAAGCCTTACCTCTTTAGCTTGTCACATGTGCGCATAGGGAGATGCAAGTGCTGGCTTTTTGTGGCTTTGAGGACTGTCACATGTGCGCATAGGGAGCTGCAAGTGCTGGCTTTTTGTGGCTTTGAGGACTGCATGACAGCACTCTCTGCGCAGATTTCTGACTTTGCTTTGAGGAGTTGTAGCTTTCTTCACATGGCAGCCCCTTCCCTTGCTCTTCACTCAACGCACATGTGAGAGTCAAATGCTGAACTTTGTGGCCTTTGAGGAGTGCATGACAGCCCTCCCTTACTCTTCACTCAACCGATGGAGTGAGGACAATTTGTGCAGGCTGCCACTTTGTCTCATTGATCCATCACTATCAAAGCTTTCCCACCTTATGCGCATAGGACTTTGTGAGAAGAAGAAATTGCTTCAAGTTTGATCCATCACCATCCAACCTTCCAATCTTGTGCGCATAGGGCAGTGTGAGGAGAGAAAGTTGCTGCATATTTTGACCTTAGATACTCTCCTCCATCCCCATCAACTCTTCCAACCTTGTGCGCATAAGTAGTCCTTGGTATGTGTCCTCTTGCTTTTGCAACTCACTTAGCACACTTACACATAACCTATGCCACTTGCTTGTCCCTTGTGTTGCGCTGATATGGCCAGTGTGCAGGCTGGTGTTTTGTGGCAGCCTTGTCATCTTGCAGCCTTGGAGGGAGAGAAGTCAGACCTGCATGATAGGAAATAGGCAGAAACCTCTTAGCTTTTCCTTTCCTTGTGCATTCATGCTAAACCTTCAACCTTTGAGTGGACCAAAGCTCCTCATCCTCTGACCTCGACTTGGACAGCTCCCACACAGTTCTAGCATGCGCAGAATTATGATATCCCTGCAGCCCCTGACCTTGTCTTTGCTTGTCAACCATTCAGCCATCCCTTCCCTTGTAGCATGCAGAATAGAAGGCTGATGTTGTCCCTTTGATGACTTAATTTGGCAGTATGGTACACGCATCCTTGTGGCATTGTGGTCAGTCTGCATAGGAGCAGAAAACTTCCCCAACCTCCTTCCTTTGCGTGCTCCAAGGAGAGGAGACTCAAGCTCATCTTCTGCCTTGTGTAGTGTTTATAAGCAAACTTCTCTCACCCATCTCTTCTTGGTCGAATACCACTTGGAGCAGCAACCTATCTTGTGTGTGGCTACATGTCTCGAACGAAATCTGCATGGGAGAGTCTCATTGGCCAAGAAGTAACAAGTATTCATCTTAAGCCATCATTATCCTTCTCTTGTGCGCATGGCCTTAGGGAAACTTGGTCCAAGCTTACTGCCACTTTGACTAAGGTCATTATATCACCCCAATCCCTGCACATGCGTTGGAATCATTATGCAAGACTTATTATTCCACTTCTTGATCTAACTCAGCCCCTATTTATACCCTCTCAAGTCATGAAATCCCACAAGCATCATCTAGAAAAGAGGCATGTTCCTTCTCCTCCCAAAACCATCAATCCGTGACTTACCTTGCAAGACACCAACCATTCAAGCTCTCATCCCTTTCCTGCATGGTGCGTTGTGTGACAGCAGCCTAGGGGAAACTACATGAGTCCAACCCTTCTTTTCTTTTCTGTTACTGCTCAACCGAGGACTACACCTAGAGAGTGTGAACCAAGTCCAACACATCCCTCTTTTCTCTCCTCCCAGCCGAAGCAGCCCCCATCTTAGAGCTATGTATCGGTTGCCTTGCATTTTCTTAGAGGTAGGCACTCCTTTCTTCCCTCTGTTAAACCGTGAAGCATGCTTGGGAAAATAGTTTTTTTGTTCCTTTTTGTAAGCCCTTCTTAATTCGGACATTTTATATCCTTAGGTTATAGACTAGAAGCATGAATAGAATAAAACTTGAAAGACTATCTTATAATTTGGGACTGAGTTAATGTATCTAAATTATAAGGATTTTAAATGAGGAGGACTGTATGTGTAGTCTGCACCAGTAGCACCCTTTCTTGGAAGTAAATGTGTTTAGAATAAATTATCTCAAAAGGTTTGGTGTAGATGAAACCGATTTGTTAGTATGGAATTAGTGTCCTTGTGAATATGATGGACTGTTTGGGACTGCGTTATACTCCTAGCTTTACATGCATTAAACTAATTTACAGCATGCTTATTAGTCAATCCTAGCACACCATATATATAGTTTAGATGTGAATGAGAATTGGAACCTTTAATCTTTTGTGAACCGATTCTGCCTTGGTTAGAACCTTGGAATTTGATTGTATCTAATCCTTGGTAACTCTTTTATAAAGCATAGTATTGTTAGGAATGAAAGCTTGAAAACCGTATATGTATGCATGTGGGAACCTAGGGAAAAATGTAGATTTTGTTGCTGTATAAATTCATTTAAGATGAGATGAAGTCAGAATATTATTTCCTTAAGAGAAGCCTTTAAAACCGAACCCTATTATGATGTAAACAGTGGAAAAATGGTAGTTCTAGCAAAAGAGATTATATTGTTCTTAGGGCAGTATCTAATATTGGCACTAAAAACACTTCAATTCGATGAAGGTACATGAAATAGAAGCCTAGGACTTGTTGGTGAAGTATTGGAATAGCATGAAATAAATTCTGATTGCATATGTATATGTATCTATTTGATTAGGTGCACAAGAACTTAGCTCTTGGAATGTTTGATTGATATGTGGATTGATGATGTTTGGCAAAGAATGTTAAAGACACGAGGTAAGTGTCAGGCGATGAAGCCTAATGTGACTATTGACTACTGGTATAAAATTGTGACATGATGCTCCATATGCCGTAAAAATATTATGTTCCATTATGATGAAAGGAAACTGCCAAAAATGTGCCGTGATGGCTATATGATTATGAGGTAAAGACGTTATGAGGCAGCATAACGCATATGAAAAGTATATGTGCCGTGATGGCTATATGAAAGGTATATAAGCATGCACCTTACATTCATACCGCATTTTTACGCTTTGTGTGTGAAAGCATAGCATGACATGCATATATCATGATCATATAGGCCTTGTTTTAGAATAGTTATGTACAGGAACATGTGTTTGAGCAAGCATCATATAGGCATCCCCAAGGTACCGGGGTATGGGACACTTGGCATCAGTCCGCATAGGCCCACAGATGGAATCCACATGGAGCTCAGGTGCCAAGGGTATATTTGATTCCACTGTGAAGTGCGCGCACGACGGTGCTAAAAGCGCAAAGGAAAGGGCGTTATATACGCAATATATGAATATGATGAAAAGGAAAGGCGTTATATGCGCTATATATATATGAATATGATGAAAAAGAAAAAGGAAAAGGAACAAGGATATGTTGAAGTGACTGTTTATGATTTTGTGCCTAGTTAATACTGTTATATTACTGGTTTTGTTGCCACACTACTGGGATTTTTCTCACCCCTTCGGGGCTGCTATTTTCCAAAATGGCAGGAGGACGTAAAAGCTTTTGAAGAAGTGAAGTTGCTGTTGCTTGCTGATGCATAGATTTTTGCTGTTACTGTTTGATTGTTGGATGACTGTAATGCTGTATATTTCGGTACTCTTGGATGACTGTAGACTTTATCACCTTCTATTTTGTTTTGATTCTTTTATGAGCAGTGACTGTTTTGGAAATGTTTTGTGAAAAGGTTTTTTTTGAACGTTTCTTTAAGTATCGAATTTTAACAGTTTTACAGGTACCTTACGGGTCATGTTTCAAAGGGCAAACGAACTCCGATTTTCTATTATTTTATATGCACGCGAAGCCCCGAGAATTTTCTTTCAAACTGTGCAGGTTTTATTTTTATCCGAAACCTGTGCGAATTTTAATAAGCTTTGCTTTACAACTGGTTTTCCTGAAAACGGACAGAATGCTCAAGCAACTTGAGAGTTCTGTTCCGTGGGGCTATTCACCTCCGAATCGCGTATAATTTATATGTATGCGACGCCCCGGATGTCTAGTTTTTCAGAAGCTTGGAATATTTTTTATCGCATCTGAACTCGATTTTATACGGATTTTATAAGGCAGCAAGGTTTTCTGAAAAGTATAGAAAATTCAGCAAAGTGTTTTATAAAGTTAAATTTCCTATGATCAATAATGATTTGATTTTGTTAACGGATTTTATAAGACTCAATTCTGGATCAATTATTGTTTCAAATTATTTAATATTTGATAAAGTTTTCAAAAGAATGTTTCCATACCGCTGTAATTCTAATACGATTTAGCAAACAACCCTCTTGGATACATACAAGAGAGGGTGTTACAAACTCAGAATGATAAATATGATAGTATAACACCCACTCTTGTATGTATCCAAGAGGGTTGTTTGCTAAATCGTATTAGAATTACAGCGGTATGGAAACATTCTTTTGAAAACTTTATCAAATATTAAAGAATTTGAAACAATAATTGATCCAGAATTGAGTCTTATAAAATCCGTTAACAATATCAAATCATTATTGATCATAGGAAATTTAGCTTTATAAAGCACTTTGCTGAATTTTCTATACTTTTCAGAAAACCTTGCTGCCTTATAAAATCCGTATAAAATCGAGTTCAGATGCGATAAAAAATATTTCAACCTTCTGGAAAACTAGACATCCGGGGCGTCGCATACATATAAATTATACGCGATTCGGAGGTGAATGGCCCCACGGAACAGAACTCTCAAGTTGCGTGAGCATTCTGTCCGTTTTCAGGAAACCAGTTGTGTAGAGCAAAGCTTATTAAAATTCGCACAGGTTTCGGATAAAAATAAAACCTGCACAGTTTGAAAGTAAATTCTTGGGGCTTCGCGTGCATATAAAATAATAGAAAATCGGAGTTCGTTTGCCCCTTGAAACATGACCCGTAAGTTACCTGTAAAACTGTTAAAATTCGACACTTAAAGAAACGTTCAAAAAAAACCTTTTCACAAAGCATTTCCAAAACAGTCACTGCTCATAAAAGAATCAGAACACATAGAAGATGATAAAGTCTACAGTCATCCAAGAGTACCGAAATATAAAGCATTACAGTCATCCAACAATCAAACAGTACAGCAAAAATCCATGCATCAGCAAGCAACAGCAACTTCACTTCTTCATAAGCTTTTACGTCCTCCTGCCATTTTGGAAAATAGCAGCCCCGAAGGGGTGAGAAAAATCCCAGTAGTGTGGCAATAAAACCAGTAATATAACAGTATTAACTAGGCACAAAATCATAAACAGTCACTTCAACATATCCTTGTTCCTTTTTCTTTTTCATTTCATCATATTCATATATATATAGCGCATATAACGCCTTTCCTTTTCATCATATCATATATTGCGTATATAACGCCTTTCCTTTGCGCTTTTAGCACCGTCGTGCGCGCACTTCCCAGTGGAATCAAATATACCCTTGGCACCTGAGCTCCATGTGGATTCCATCTGAGGGCCTATGCGGACTGATGCCAAGTGTCCCATACCCCGGTACCTTGGGGATGCCTATATGATGCTTGCTCAAACACATGTTCCTGTACATAACTATTCTAAAACAAGGCCTATATGATCATGATATATGCATGTCATGCTATGCTTTCACACACAAAGCGTAAAAATGCGGTATGAATGTAAGGTGCATGCTTATATACCTTTCATATAGCCATCACGGCACATATACTTTTCATATGCGTTATGCTGCCTCATAACGTCTTTACCTCATAGCCATCACGGCACATATTTGGCAGTTTCCTTTCATCATAATGGAACATAATATTTTTAAGGCATATGGAGCATCATGTCACAATTTTATACCAGTAGTCAATAGTCACATTAGGCTTCATCGCCTGACACTTACCTCGTGTCTTTAACATTCTTTGCCAAACATCATCAGTCCACATATCAATCAAACATTCCAAGAGCTAAGTTCTTGTGCACCTAATCAAATAGATACATATACATATGCAATCAGAATTTATTTCATGCTATTCCAATACTTCACCAACAAGTCCTAGGCTTCTATTTCATGTACCTTCATCGAATTGAAGTGTTTTTAGTGCCAATATTAGATACTGCCCTAAGAACAATATTATCCTTTGCTAGAACTACCATTTTTCCACTGTTTAAATCATGAGAGAGTTCGGTTTAAAAGGCTCCTCTTAAGGAAACAATATTCTGACTTCATCTCATCTTGAATGAATTTATACAGCAACAAAATCTACATTTTTCCCTAGGTTCCCACATGCATACATATACGGTTTTCAAGCTTTCATTCCTAACAATACTATGCTTTATAAAAGAGTTACCAAGGATTAGATACAATCAAATTCCAAGGTTCTAACCAAGGCAGAATCGGTTCACAAAAGATTAAAGGTTCCAATTCTCATTCACATCTAAACTATATATATGGTGTGCTAGGATTGACTAATAAGCATGCTGCATGTAAAGCTAGGAGTATAACGCAGCCCCAAACAGTCCATCATATTCACAAGGACACTAATTCCATACTAACAAATCGGTTTCATCTACACCGAACCTTCTGAGATAATTTATTCTAAACACATTTACTTCCAAGAAAGGGTGCTACTGGTGCAGACTACACATACAGTCCTCCTCATTTAAAATCCTTATAATTTAGATACATTAACTCAGTCCCAAATTATAAGATAGTCTTTCAAGTTTTATTCTATTCATGCTTCTAGTCTATAACCTAAGGATATAAAATGTCCGAATTAAGAAGGGCTTAAAATAAGGAACAAAAACCCTTTTCCCAAGCATACTTCACGGTTTAACAGAGGGAAGAAAGGAGTGCTTACCTCTAAGAAAATGCAAGGCAACCGATACATAGCTCTAAGATGGGGGCTGCTTCGGCTGGGAGGAGAGAAAAGAGGGATGTGCTGGACTTGGTTCACACTCTCTAGGTGTAGTCCTCGGTTGAGCAGTAACAGAGAAGAAAAGAAGGGTTGGACTCATGTAATTTCCCCTAGGCTGCTGTCACACAACGCACCATGCAGGAAAGGGATGAGAGCTTGAATGGTTGATGTCTTGCAAGGTAAGTCACGGATTGCTGGTTTTGGGAGGAGAAGGAACATGCCTCTTTTCTAGATGATGCTTGTGGGATTTCATGACTTGAGGGGGTATAAATAGGGGTGAGTTTGATCAAGTAAATGGAAGTAATAAGTGTTGCCTAATGATTCCAACGCATGTGCAGGGATTGGGGTGATATGATGAGCTGAGTCAAGGTGGCAGCAAGCTTGGACCAAGTTTTCCTAAGGCCATGCGCACAAGAGGAGGATAATGATAGCTTAAGATGGATACTTGACTAGCTTTAACCAAAGAGGATCACCTATGCAGACTTCATTATGCAGCAAGGCAAGATCGGTTGCTGCCCCAAGACAAAGCATGCTACTAGGGAATGATGGCTGGATGGTTGACAATCAAAGACATAATTTGAGGCTGCAAGGTATCAGGATTCTGCGCATTCTTGATCTGTAAAGGGGCTGTCCAAGTCAGAAATCAAGGATGAAAAGCTTAGGTCAACTTAGTGGTTGTATGCTTAAAATGGATGCATAAGGCTCCTCTTCCCAAGTGAGCAGAGATCTCACTTGTTCAGACGCACAAGGAGGGGAAGGCTAGGAGATTTCTGCCTATTACCTATCATGCAAATCTGTCCTCTCACCCTCCCTAGGCTGCATGATAAAGACACATGCTACCAGCCTGCTCCCTGCCCATTTCAGCGCTGCAAAAGGGACCAACAAGTGACATGAATTAGGTGCAAGTGATGATAAGTGAGCTGCATAAGCAAGGAGCTCAAACCAAGGTCAGATCAAGTGTACAAAGCTGGACGGTTTGATGGTGATGGGTGAGGGTATGCTGCAGCATTGCAGCAGCTTTTTCTTCTCTTCACATGTAGTAAGGAGGCGTGATAAGCAAGGCAAAAGAGACACCAACAAAGGACTACTCATGCGCACAAGGTTGGGGACTTTGATGGGGATGGATGAGAGTATTTGAGGTCAAATGTGCAGCAACTTTCTCTCCTCACACTGCCCTATGCGCACAAGATAGGAAGGTTGGAAGGTGATGGATCAAACTTGAAGCAATTTCTTCTTCTCACAAGGTCCTATGCGCATAAGGTTGGATGGTGATGGATGAGGATGGTTTTTGGTCAAACATGCAGATCCTTTCCCTCTCACACTGCCCTATGCGCACAAGATTGGGAAAGCTTGGATAGTGATGAATCAATGAGACAAAGTGGCAGCCTGCACAAATGGTCCTCACTCCATCGGTTGAGTGAAAGGCAAAAGGGAGGGGCTGTCACAGTCCTCAAAGGCCACAAAATTCTGCATTCAACACTTTACTCTCACATGTGCGTTGAGTGAAGAGCAAGGGAGGGGCTGCCATGTGATGAAAGCGACAACTCCTCAAAACAAAGTCAGAAATCTGCGCAGAGAGTGCAGTCATGCAGTCCACAAAAGTCAGCATTGGACTCTCCCTAAGCGCACATGTGACAAGCTAAAGGGGTGAGGCTTGCCATGAGATGAAAGCTACTACTCCTCCAAAAGCAGAAATCAGAATTCTGCACCTCTTCTGCACATGGGAGACCGTGAGGGAGGGTGCCAAGACAAGGCTGATAACTTTGGCTACAAGCAAATGCCATTCCTCTTTGTACTTAGCGCACCAAGAGAGTAAAAGACAGGTAGATGGCAGTCATGTTGGCAGTCATGTAATGTCATGAGGAGCTAGAAGCAATCAAGCAAAGGAGAGGAGGAATAGGGGCTGCATAATGCAGAAAAAGGAGGGCTGTGCGCAGGCTGTAATGTGCAGCCTAGGAGGGTCAATGTTGCAGCAAAAGCAAGTCAGAATTTGCACCAAAAGCTTCCCTTTATGCGCACAAGTAAGGAGGTGAGAAGGTAGAGTGATTTGAGGTTGACTTAAGGCACAAACCATTGGCTTGAACACTGCCCAAGGCTGCGCAAGAAACAAGGACATAAAGTGGTGACTTGCTTACCTTTGGCTTATTTTTAGAAACTCAAAATCTGCACCTTTGGATGGAAGAGACAAGAAAATAAAGGGTGACTTGCTTGCCAATAAGGCTGGTTTAAGGAAAGAAAGTGCAAGCTGAGTTTTATTAAGACACAACACACACAAAGGTAGGGCTGTGTGCAGCCAAAAAACGCAAGGGAGAAGGTTAAAGGTGAAGGAATATATGGTTGCTTAAGGTCCAAGGTTCTAAGGCCTAAGTCCAACCTAAAAGGGTTCATACAAGTCCAATTGTTTCCTTATTTAGGAATTAATCCAAACCTCCTAACTTTTATGCACCTCTAATTATTTACTAAAGATTTGCTCCTTACTTAAATTAATGGTATACCTTTAAATGAGTACTCATATAACACTACGCCAATTCTATGGAAAACTATGTATTTCAAAGACAAGACAACCACTTCATACACTTTCGAATTCCTAGCATGCTTTACCCCTAAATGCAAGTTATGTAATTTCCTAATCATGCGGGTCGGCCGGTCCCGGATGGACATGACCTCCTTCAAGTATTTTCTCCGGGCGTTTGCCGAGTCTCCTCCTCCACCCATAGCTCCACTAATCACATTGCGTTCGAATTCAGCTTCAGGGAAAGTCTCTCCTCTATCGTCGACCTCTTTGCCCTTGGCATTGCGGTCTTGCCTTTGATCCTTTATATCTTCTCTCCTCGGACTTCGACTTCTGCTACGACTTTTTTGTCTTCGCTTGTTATTTTTCTTCCCCTGGGTTCGGATTATGTACTGCTTCAACTTTCCTTCTCTGACGTGTTTTTCGATTGCATCTCGAAGGTCCCAACAATCATCCGTAAGATGCCCGTTTTGGTCGTGGAATGCACAATATTCACTTCTGTCCAGCCCACTCTTTGCTTTGAGGGGACGAGGTCTCTCTACATTTCGCATTTCTGTTTGAGCTACCTCCTTCCAGATTCTAGACCTGGACATGTTCAGCGGCGTGTAATCTTCAAATTTTCTCCTTGGGGAGCGATCTTCCGCCCTTTTCTCACGAGCATCCTTTCCTCTTTTAGGTCCCTTATGATCCCGATCTCTACCATTTTTCTTACTCGGACTCCTTCATGACGGGCTTCATCCTCGAGATTCGACGTAAACCTTTTGCATGTCTTCAACGTCGATGTATTTATTCGACCTCCATCGGAATTCCTCAAGGTCATTGAAAGGGTTTTTATAAATTGATCTCGCAAGAAGAGAGTCACCATCTAATCCTGAAATGATTAAGTGGAGGTGCACTGCTTCCGTTAGGCCTCGGACCTTGAGAGCGGCATCTTTGAATCGTTCGAGGTATCTTCTCAATGATTCGTTCTCCTTCTGGCGAATTCTTCCCAGAGCATAGGCCGGCATGGGATGTACTTTTCTTGTTGTGAAGTTAAGTCAGAAAGTCCGGGCCAAGTCCTCAAATGAATCGATCGAATTCCTGGGAAGCCTAGTTATCCAGGTCATTGCCTGTCCTGTCAACGTTGTTGCGAAGATTCTGGCCTTAATGGGTCCCGTGATCCCATTAAACAACATTTCGGTCTTGAAGGCCTCCAAGTGGGCTTCCGGGTCCTGACTCCCATCGTAAGGGGGTATTCTAGTGCTCTTGAATCTTGGCGGAATGGCCAAGTTCATGAGTCTCTCCGTGAATGGGCTATCATTAGCCTCATCATCATTCAGGTAATTTTCATCATGCAAGTTGTTCTGGCCTCCACCTTCTTGTTGGTTGCCGAGGTGAAGGTTAAGATTGTCCTGGGCATTTCCATCGGCTGCAGCTGCGGTATGGCGTTGTGCCCCACCATTGCCGGCATTAGCATTCCCTCCAGCATTTTGATGCAAGTTACCTCCATTCTAGACTTGCGCATCACCTTCAGTTCCGCCATGAGGGTTCCAATTTCTCAATTCAGTTTCAAGTGTCGCCATCCTCTCCGCGTCCAATCGTTGCTGAGTTAGGAATCTATTTTCCATCTCCTACATCCGTTGAAGGATTGCCCCCATGGCCATTGTGGTGACATTTGGTGGCTCCTGGAGTTTAGGTGGGCGGGTTGCTGCTGTTGTGTTGCCGATTAGGGATCTAGGAGTCGGCCCCTGTAGTCCGACCCCTTCGACCTGAACGTCCACCAAAACGGGTGTGTTGGTAGCCTGAATCTGCTCCAATGTAGACTGGTGCGACGATGTCTGAGCGTTGCTAGACGTGGAACGAGTGTTCGTCATTGTGGTATGGGAGTCGAATTTTACCGATTCCCATAGACGGCGCCAATGTTAGGTCCAAGATAGACCGTATTGCTATACTGTATGGTATGCGCTCAGAGATAGTGTATATCAATTGAATACTAGGCTTAAAGCCGAGGTCCCAATCACTGCGCTCAAGAAATAGGTTTTACAACCAAGGAGTGGTGTGTGCTCAATGTGAGTGAGATAAGCTAATCATTCGAGAGTGAGTACCTGTGATGTTTGAGCTCTTATTTATAGGATTACCTTCCTAGATTTTGGCCCCCTGAACTCTCCCCTTTTAGTCGGATATAGCCGCCCTTTTGTTGAGATCCCCTCCGCCTTTAGCGCCCTGAATCAGTGACTGTCCCAAGCTGTTGAGATGCTTGAGAATCTCCTAGTGAGATCTTCTGGGGCGGCAGTTGTGATGCACCATATCCGTAACAGTACCAAATAATCATTATAAATCATTGGGTGAGACACACAAGGACCAACAATGCCTTGGGGCTCTTACAACCCAACACAGTTCATATTTATTACACAATATGGCTCACTTTAAATCCTTAAATAGTTTCAATCACCTACTTCAATTTCATGCATATTTTTATCATACAAGTAATCATAAACTTAAAATAGGCCTAAAGCCCTTCCATCATAATACATCATGTATCCTTTGTATAATTACAACGTTTAACTTGCATGTTACAACTTACAACTTCAAACTTTAAATTAAACTTACAAACTCATACTTTAATTCACAACTTTAACATGAACTTTAATGACATAAACTACAATGATAATGCTCCATGACTCATCCTATGGGCCTCTTGCCCGCCATTCCTGTGCCACTGCTACCTCCTGAAATAAAGTCCCCGAGACGGGGTGAGATATACGAATATATCTCAGTAACCTAGAGGTTCTGGAGAAAACTCCGCCCAATGGTTCACTTCGATGCATATAAATAATATAAAACAACATTACTTAAAACGGGATAAAGCAAGGGATTTAGAGAAAAGGGGGATTATCGGAATACAAACTACGACGGAGCGGGCTGGTAGCTACCATACCCCACAAAGTCCTCGGCATATAAGCCTACGGGTAATGTAAGAACCCGCACCGCTAATTAAGGTGATTAGTGAATTAATTATGATAATTAGGAAATAATTCCATAATTGACCTTAATAATTAATATTGGGCTTAGATAATCATACTGAGTGAGTAAAAATGCTGAAAGTCGCCTTTCGGAAGAAAAGCGCAGATACCGGTTCTGCTACTCGGTATAAATGCGTACCGAAAAAGTATCCCGGAAAATTATAAAGAATGCATGATAATTACTAGAATATTATGTAGGACTTGTAAAACAAGTTTCAAGTCAAAATAACGTAATCTGATGCCAGAACTAATACTGGCTATGGAAAAGCGCGTACCGGAAAGGTGCTCCGAAAAATAAAATAAAAATATGACAAATCTTAGAAAAATGCGTAGGTCTAGATTCCAAAGTTTGAGATCAAGATCTTTTACTTTGCTATTAAGGCTAATACTGCGTGATTAGTGGCTTGTGTCTATAAATAGACACATTAAGAGGGCACAAAACCCTAGGAACACCATATCATACGTGAAGGCTGCAGCTGAGAGTGGAAAACACTGTTCCATTGGCTCTCCTTCACCCTTTGTGCTTCCTTTGCTCTTCTTCTTCTTCTTTTGGCCTAGATTATCACCTTTCATGCTTGTTCCATCACTTTAAACACTTGTGAGGGTGAGAGTGAGCCTTGAGATTACATTGTTGGTCTCATTCTGAGTTGAGAAGGCTGTTTTGGTTGAGGTGTGAGGCTGAGTTGGTGTTGTGTGAGAGTTGTGAGTTTCTTCTTGGTTGTGAGTGATCCAAGAAGCCACCTTTGAGAAGAAAGGACTCATCTTGGTGTGCATTTTCGTACACCATTGTGTGGCTGAGTTTGAAGTGTCTTGGGAGAGCTCCAAGAGCACACCTTACTCTGTTTTAAGCTTGGGGTAAGTTTCTACACCTTTGATCTTAAGTTTAATGCTTAAAGTTGGTGTCTTGGCCATGTTTAATGAGTAAACAAGAGAGTATAATGTATATGAACCTAAAATGGATTAAAGATGCATGCTTTAACGTGTACATGTGTTAAAAGTTGGATCTTTGGGATGGATATTCACGAAATGCAGAAACTGCATTCTGTCGTGAGATATCCGGATATTTGTCGAACAGATATCCGGATATCAGTATCCGGATATGGTATCCGGATATTGATATCCGGATATGGGATCTGGGTATCCGGATATGGCATATCCGGATATGTCCAGTGTGATATCCGGATATGGCATATCCGGATATGCCCCTTCTGATATCCGGATATCCTGGGTTTTCACAGAACAGTAGCCGTGCTGTGTGAACAGTAAGCTATGGTGTGTTTGTGGACCCAAGTTTAAGGAAGTTGAACTTCTGTAATTAATGAACTAAGTCAGAATCATGTGATTAAGGGCTTATGGCTTTGTTGGAAGCCTTAAGACGTAAAACGTAAAGGAAAGGCGTAGTCTTTAAGTTGTATGCTTGCTGTGCATAAATATTGATGTATTAATGGTCCATATCAGATTGTGATACTGCTGTTTGTGGACTTGTGAGTGGTTGGACTCTTGGCTTGGATAGCTAGCTTGCAAGGTAAGCTTTCGTGTCCTCGGTTTAGCCATTTTGTTGTTCCACCATGTCCCATGGGGATGGGTTTATGCATGCTGTGTTACATGCTTTATTGTTTTGGAAATGCTGTTGAGCTATTTATATGCAATGAGCTTTTATGAGATGCATGTGGTGTCCACCTAGACGGCAATCCTGAGTATGTAGTACATACAAGATGGAGAAGCTGTGGGTGAGGTGCAGGTAGTGTCCATGTACTCATGTAGGCATAGACGTATTCCTACATTTCTCTGGCCAGTAGATTTGAAAGCACACATGGCATGATTATCTGCTGCATCGCATGATTTTAGAACTTATATTGTAAATACTGTTTTTAGAACTTATATTACACATGTAAGTGAGCTTGGGGTGGAGACTCCTTGAGGACCCCTTGTCTTACTGAGATTTCTTGTTAGAGATCTCACCCCACGTTTGGGGACGCTTATTTCAGGATCAGGTAATGTTGAGGGCTCAGGTGGCAGGAGGCTAGAGCTGAGTTGATATTGATATGCTGTTCTGCTGGATTGACTGTTGTTATGTTATGTTTTCCGCTTTATTTATGTTATCATGTTGAGACTGTTTATGGGCATTGTTGCCTTATTTGGTGAGCATGGGGTCTGTCCATGCCACATGGTTTGACTATGTCTTTTATTTCGCTGTTGTAATTAAAGTATCGGGATTTTGACCCAGGCTGCATGTTGTAGTCCTGTGGTTTTAGATACTCACATTTTATTTATGTACGAGGTATTCAGTTAGTTGTCTTGCAATTTACATACAGGCAATATTTTTATGAAAAGGATTAAGTAATCAAGTTGGTTAAGATAATGACATCATAATTGAATTAAAGAAAAAGTTATTCCGCATTTTAATTAAGCGTGGCTTAATACGATAGTGTGTTAACAATCCGGGTTAACACGGGCTGTTACATTTTATGGTATCAGAGCACTTTCTAGGGAAAAGCCTGTATGTATTGCAATAACTTAGGATGTGTCGTTGCGTGTCTACTTTGTGTTCACTCTGACTGGTGTGCGTTACGATAATGCATGTGACCACATGGCGTGGGCCTGATCAACTCATTCTTTGTGTAACTTGTGCAGAGTCATGGTGCCACCAAGGAGGAACACGAGTACGAGCGAGGATCAATCGGATCCTATCCTGGCTGCATTGGCTGAGATGCAGGCGGCCCGACTAGCCGACCAGGAAGCCACGAGGCTGGCGAACCGGGCGATGCTGGATGCTATTCGAGATGCGAACCGGCAAACCACGGCAGAGGTTCTGGAGGAGAACCGGATGGCCAACATGACTATGATGAGGGTCATGTTGGAGGAGTTGAGGGCTGGTCCTGCTGCTGGCCAGGGTCCTCCACCACCTCCACCGTCGCCACCGCCTCCACCTCCGCCTAGTCAACAGGAGGACACCCAGAGTCAGATGGGTGAGGGCAGTCACTTGACGGGGGCTATGCAGACCATTCCCGTCTTTGCTGAGGATCGTGACGAGATCGATCGCCGGCTGAATGCTTTCCGCAAGCATAAGCCGCCCACTTTCGACGGATCGTATGATCCCATTGCTGCTGCCAGATGGCTTCAGGCGCTGGACAAGATTTTCCGGATCATGCAGTGCACCGATCCGCAGAAGCTGTTGTTCGCCACGTACATGCAGGAGGGCGAGGCCCATGAGTGGTGGATCAATCTTTCTCATGTCTACGAGATGCAGGGCCATGTGATGACGTGGCCATTCTTCGAGGAGAGCTTTCTGGGTCAGTACTTCCCTTATGACTCACAGGAGAGGAAGCAGGGGGAGTTTGACCGGTTGGTACAGGGCTCGTTGTCTGTCGACGAGTACCTGGCCAAGTTTAATGAGCTGGTGAAGTTTTCACACTTCAGGATGGCGAGGCCTACTCCTACATTCTTGGCTGCTAAGTTCCGCAGGGGACTTAGTGAGGATATCGCTAGTTACTTAGCTGGGTCGGCTTCCAGAGATTTTGGGACACTGGTCCAGCAGTGTCGTGATATTGAGGACTTCTACAGCACGAGTAAGGCCAAGAGGGCCAAGATGGAGGTGCCACAGGGTACCGGCGGTTCCACTCCTTGGAAGAACAGGAATTTTACAAACAAGGGCAAGGGCAAGCAGATGGCGGCTAAGCAAGCGCCAAGTCAGTTTAGAAAGACTGCTACTCAGGGGAACACCGCTAGACCTCCTGCTCCCAGATGTTCGGGATGCGGGAAGTCATATTTGGGCCGTGTTCTACCGGGCAGCTGATATGATTCCAGTGTGGCAAGGAAGGCCACTATTCCAGAGATTGCCCGACGGCAAGAGTTGCTGCATTGCAGGCTGTGCCGTTGCAGATGGTTCCTACTGGGGCACCAGCAGTGCCACCTACCACGGGGCGTGTGTATACGTTGGATCGTCAGCAGTCGGACAGAGCTCCGAACCTGGTCAGAGGTACTGTTACCATTGATGGTTCAGCTGTTGATGTATTGTTTGATTCTGGGGCAACGCACTCTTTTGTTGCTACCCCTATTGCTGTGGGGCTTGAGTTGCCCAGTGATGTGCTTTCTCCACCGATGCGGGTGACCACCGCCACCGGAGAAAAATGTTTGACCTCCACTGTTCATCGCGATGTAGCGTTTCAGTGGGATGGCCGTGACTTCTCGGTAGATCTGATAGGATTGCCGATGGCCAACCTTGAGATTATTCTGGGCATGGATTGGTTGTCCAGAAACTGTGCAATGATTGATTGCTGTGCCAAGAAAGTGGTGATGTCTCCGGGTGGGTCCACAGCCAGTTCCTCACCGTTCATTTCAGTCCTGCAGGCGAGGAGGGCCTTGAGAGCAGGGGCATTTGGCTATGTCATGTTGGGAGGTTTGGTGAGTGGGACACAGGAGGATCTCACTGGCATTCCTGTGGTGAGGGAATTCCTCGAGGTGTTTCCCGAGGAGATTCCTGAGTTTCCACCGCAGAGGGAGATAGAGTTCTCCATCGATTTATTGCCTGGTGTGGGGCCTATATCGTTGGCTCCATACCGGATGTCGCCACCAGAGTTGGCGGAGCTGAAGAAGCATATTGAGGAGCTTTCAACGAAAGATTTTATTCGGCCGAGTGTGTCTCCCTGGGGAGCACCGGTCATTTTTGTAAAAAAGAAAGATGGGACCATGCGGTTGTGCACCGATTATCGACAATTGAACAAGGTGACAATCAAGAACAAGTACCCTCTTCCACGCATTGATGATTTGCTGGATCAGCTCAGGGGTGCTTGTGTGTATTCCAAGATCGACCTCCGGTCCGGTTATCATCAGATACGGGTAAAGCCGGAGGATGTCCCAAAGACAGCATTTCGCTCGAGGTACGGGCACTACGAGTACTTGGTGATCCCGTTTGGACTCACCAATGCACCCGCAGTGTTCATGGACTACATGAACAGGATCTTCCAGCCGTACCTGGATCAGTTTGTGATCGTCTTCATTGACGACATCTTGATTTACTCCAAGACGGAGGAGGAGCATACTGAGCACTTGAAGATTGTTTTGCAAGTACTAAAAGAGAAAAAGCTATATGCGAAGCCGTCAAAATGTGAGTTTTGGCTCAAGGCGGTGAAATTTCTGGGTCATGTGATTTCTGCTAATGGAGTTGCAGTTGATCCTAACAAGATTGAGGCCGTGATGGACTGGGAGAGGCCCAAGACGGTTACAGAAGTGAGAAGCTTCCTGGGTTTGGCAGGGTACTATAGGAGGTTCATAGAAGGATTCTCCAAGATGGTGCTACCGATGACTCGCCTTACCCGAAAGGAGACTCCATTCGTGTGGACACATGAGTGCGAGGAGTGTTTCCAGGAGTTGAAGGAGAGACTGACTACTGCTCCAGTGTTAGTTCTTCCTGATCCTGCGGAACAGTTTGAGTTATACTGCGATGCCTCTGGTAAAGGACTCGGCTGTGTGCTGATGCAGAAAGGGAAAGCGGTTGCTTACGCTTCAAGACAGTTGAAACCTCATGAGGAGAACTACCCGACTCACGACTTGGAGTTGGCAGCCATTGTTTTTGCTTTCAAGATTTGGAGGCATTACCTGTTTGGCATGAAGTTTGCTGTATTCAGTGATCACAAGAGCCTGAAGTATCTGTTCGACCAGAAAGAGTTGAACATGAGACAGCGGAGATGGATGGAGTTCTTGAAGGACTACGACTTTGAGTTGAGGTACCATCCTGGCAAGGCCAATGTGGTAGCCGATGCTTTGAGTCGGAAATTCGTGAGCTTATCCAGTTTAATGATGAACGACAACGAAGTAATCGAAAAGTTCAGAGACTTGAGAGTGAACTCCTGGTTTGGGGGCGCACTGCTCGAAATGGAAACAGCAGAAGTGATTAATGAACTGATGGAAAAGATTAAAGAGGCGCAAGTGCAAAGAGAGTGCCTTGATTATGTGAAGAACCAGGACGGTGTGTCTTGGAACGAGGATGGATTGCTGCTGTTCCAGAAGAGGATCGTTATTCCTCGAGGGCCATTGACCGAAGAGGTTATGGCAGAGGCTCATAAGGGCCGGTTCACTATCCACCCTGGTGCTACGAAAATGTATCAGGACTTAAAAAGGAATTTTTGGTGGCCGGGCATGAAGAAGGACATAGCGGTCTACGTGTCCAAGTGTTTGATATGTCAGAAAGTGAAGATCAAGCACCAGAAACCGTCTGGTAAACTTCAACCTCTTGAGATTCCACAGTGGAAGTGGGAGAGTATTTCCATGGACTTCGTGGTGGGACTGCCTAGAACTCAGGCTGGTTGTGACTCTATTTGGGTCATAGTGGACAGATTAACCAAGTCTGCCCATTTTCTTCCAGTGAAGGTGAGCTTCACTACAGAGCAGTTGGCCAAGCTATATGTCCGCGAGATTGTGAGGCTTCACGGGGTGCCCGAGAGTATCATCAGTGATAGGGATCCGAAGTTCACATCTCGGTTCTGGGAGGCGCTGCAGGGAGCTTTTGGTACGCAGTTGAGACTGAGTACAGCCTATCACCCTCAGACTGATGGACAGACTGAGCGGACTATCCAGACCTTGGAGGACATGTTGCGGGCTTGCACGTTGGAGCAAGGCTCGGCATGATAGGTACCTTCCTTTAGTGGAGTTTTCGTATAACAACAGTTTCCATGCTAGCCTGGGCATGGCACCCTTTGAGGCGTTGTACGGTAGGAGGTGTCGTACACCTACCTGCTGGTCTGAGGTTGGGGATAAAGAGTTGTTTGGCTTGGACTTTGTTCAAGATACTACCCAGCAGATCCAGATGATCAAAGAGAAGCTGAAGCAGGCGCAGAATCGCCAGAAGAGTTACTACGATGTCAAGCATCGTCCACTGGAGTTCAGTGAGGGTGAGCACGTGTTTGTGAGGCTTTCACCTGTCACCGGTGTTGGACGAGCACTCGGAGTGAGGAAGTTGAGCCCGCGATTTATTGGGCCATACCAGATCCTTGGTAGAGTAGGACCTGTTGTCTATCGACTTGCCTTGCCTCCAAACTTAGCCAACATCCACGACGTGTTTCACGTGTCTCAGCTTCGGAAGTACGTGGCGGATCCTTCGCACGTGGTGCAACCGGATGATGTGGAGGTTCGGGAGAACCTAAAGACTCCCGTCGGACCACTCAAGATCCTCGATCGAGGCGAGAAACAGCTTAGAAGCAAGATCATTCCGATGGTCAAGGTGCAGTGGACTGGGCGTAGTCCCGAGGAGTGCACGTGGGAGCGAGAGGATGAGCTTCTCCGACAGTATCCCGACTTCCGAGACAGGTATGTTTCTGATTTTGAGGACAAAATCCTTAAAAAGGTGGTGTGAATGTAAGAACTCGCACCGCTAATTAAGGTGATTAGTGAATTAATTATGATAATTAGGAAATAATTCCATAATTGACCTTAATAATTAATATTGGGCTTAGATAATCATACTGAGTGAGTAAAAATGCTGAAAGTCGCCTTTCGGAAGAAAAGCGCAGATACCGGTTCTGCTACTCGGTATAAATGCGTACCGAAAAAGTATCCCGGAAAATTATAAAGAATGCATGATAATTACTAGAATATTATGTAGGACTTGTAAAACAAGTTTCAAGTCAAAATAACGTAATCTGATGCCAGAACTAATACTGGCTATGGAAAAGCGCGTACCGGAAAGGTGCTCCGAAAAATAAAATAAAAATATGAAAAATCTTAGAAAAATGCGTAGGTCTAGATTCCAAAGTTTGAGATCAAGATCTTTTACTTTGCTATTAAGGCTAATACTGCGTGATTAGTGGCTTGTGTCTATAAATAGACACATTAAGAGGGCACAAAACCCTAGGAACACCATATCATACGTGAAGGCTGCAGCTGAGAGTGGAAAACACTGTTCCATTGGCTCTCCTTCACCCTTTGTGCTTCCTTTGCTCTTCTTCTTCTTCTTTTGGCCTAGATTATCACCTTTCATGCTTGTTCCATCACTTTAAACACTTGTGAGGGTGAGAGTGAGCCTTGAGATTACATTGTTGGTCTCATTCTGAGTTGAGAAGGCTGTTTTGGTTGAGGTGTGAGGCTGAGTTGGTGTTGTGTGAGAGTTGTGAGTTTCTTCTTGGTTGTGAGTGATCCAAGAAGCCCCCTTTGAGAAGAAAGGACTCATCTTGGTGTGCATTTTCGTACACCATTGTGTGGCTGAGTTTGAAGTGTCTTGGGAGAGCTCCAAGAGCACACCTTACTCTGTTTTAAGCTTGGGGTAAGTTTCTACACCTTTGATCTTAAGTTTAATGCTTAAAGTTGGTGTCTTGGCCATGTTTAATGAGTAAACAAGAGAGTATAATGTATATGAACCTAAAATGGATTAAAGATGCATGCTTTAACGTGTACATGTGTTAAAAGTTGGATCTTTGGGATGGATATTCACGAAATGCAGAAACTGCATTCTGTCGTGAGATATCCGGATATTTGTCGAACAGATATCCGGATATCAGTATCCGGATATGGTATCCGGATATTGATATCCGGATATGGGATCTGGGTATCCGGATATGGCATATCCGGATATGTCCAGTGTGATATCCGAATATGGCATATCCGGATATGCCCCTTCTGATATCCGGATATCCTGGGTTTTCACAGAACAGTAGCCGTGCTGTGTGAACAGTAAGCTATGGTGTGTTTGTGGACCCAAGTTTAAGGAAGTTGAACTTCTGTAATTAATGAACTAAGTCAGAATCATGTGATTAAGGGCTTATGGCTTTGTTGGAAGCCTTAAGACGTAAAACGTAAAGGAAAGGCGTAGTCTTTAAGTTGTATGCTTGCTGTGCATAAATATTGATGTATTAATGGTCCATATCAGATTGTGATACTGCTGTTTGTGGACTTGTGAGTGGTTGGACTCTTGGCTTGGATAGCTAGCTTGCAAGGTAAGCTTTCGTGTCCTCGGTTTAGCCATTCTGTTGTTCCACCATGTCCCATGGGGATGGGTTTATGCATGCTGTGTTACATGCTTTATTGTTTTGGAAATGCTGTTGAGCTATTTATATGCAATGAGCTTTTATGAGATGCATGTGGTGTCCACCTAGACGGCAATCCTGAGTATGTAGTACATACAAGATGGAGAAGCTGTGGGTGAGGTGCAGGTAGTGTCCATGTACTCATGTAGGCATAGACGTATTCCTACATTTCTCTGGCCAGTAGATTTGAAAGCACACATGGCATGATTATCTGCTGCATCGCATGATTTTAGAACTTATATTGTAAATACTGTTTTTATAACTTATATTACACATGTAAGTGAGCTTGGGGTGGAGACTCCTTGAGGACCCCTTGTCTTACTGAGATTTCTTGTTAGAGATCTCACCCCACGTTTGGGGACGCTTATTTCAGGATCAGGTAATGTTGAGGGCTCAGGTGGCAGGAGGCCAGAGCTGAGTTGATATTGATATGCTGTTCTGCTGGATTGACTGCTGTTATGTTATGTTTTCCGCTTTATTTATGTTATCATGTTGAGACTGTTTGTGGGCATTGTTGCCTTATTTGGTGAGCATGGGGTTTGTCCATGCCACATGGTTTGACTATGTCTTTTATTTCGCTGTTGTAATTAAAGTATCGGGATTTTGACCCAGGCTGGATGTTGTAGTCCTGTGGTTTTAGATACTCACATTTTATTTATGTACGAGGTATTCAGTTAGTTGTCTTGCAATTTACATACAGGCAATATTTTTATGAAAAGGATTAAGTAATCAAGTTGGTTAAGATAATGACGTCATAATTGAATTAAAGAAAAAGTTATTCCGCATTTTAATTAAGCGTGGCTTAATACGATAGTGTGTTAACAATCCGGGTTAACACGGGCTGTTACAGGTATCATCCAAGGCGTGTTCCTAGAACCACAACCAAGGTACCCCTCCCATCCATAACACCCGAGACTTCCTAGTGTGCTCCTATCCGGATTACACACCACGACCCTAGGTCAACCGGAACTCCTTCTCCGAGACCTATCCAGTGGAAGTCCGGAACTTGCCCGAAGGCTAACTATCTACTGGCCAGAGACTCGGTACCGAAGTACCCACTGGGATAATGCATACATGCTCATGTTATTCTACACTACTCATACAAATTTCCTACCATCACCCTCAACGGGTATGGTGGAACACACAAGGGGAACAAGCCCCGGTACCAAGAGATTACCTTATATATTATTCGACTTAGCTTCGCAGTAGCTTATTCCTCAACTCGGTACACAACAGAATGCCTACACAGAGGACATTCCCAATCACTTAAAACTCAAACAATACATGCTAATGCACAATTAAACATGCATTGGTTCAATCACTTACCTCAATCCACTTGGTCCTGGACCAAGGGAAATCCACTGATTCACTGTTCGGGGTTCAAGTCGACGTATGGCAACCTATGCAAACGTATACAGCCATCAGTATACGTCAATTTTCACCAAAACGCGAAAAGCACGAAATCCTCCCCATCCTCCTTGATGGTTCGGCCATAGTAGTGTTAGTTTGAGATTTATTTTTCTAAATTTTCTTTCTCATTTTATTACTCATCCTTAGGTTGCCAAGATGCCAACTCAAGTGCCGTTTCACCGTTTTACGTCTTTTATTCATTGTTTTTCTTAATAATCCTCTCTATGTCAATTCAACACTTAACACTCTCAATCATTTTTCTATAGGCTTTCCAACCTTCCAACCACCACACAACCCATCTAATTACCATTTAATTACACAAAACATCATCCCAATTATTTTTCCAACACAATTCCTCAATTTTCTCAATATGGCCGAATCATGCCCTATGGAATCCCAAAGGATTTTCTTTCAATTCTCAACCATTCCACATCTCATACAATCTCATATTATCAACCTACACTCATTCAACAACTCACCAATCAAAGCCCAACTAAATTTCAAAGTGATGAACTCAAAATTTCACTAAGTTAAAAAATCATATTTTTGACTTAAAATTTTCATGGCATTTCTAGCTTTAATACATCATTCTAAGGCATTATCATCTAATACACATTTTTCATTTGAGCTCTCTAACATCACACATCAACCATGCAAGGTTTAGGCCTCAAAATCAAATCATCATATTCAACCAATTAAAATGAAAGAACACTCACCCAAATGGTAGGTACAAGACTTCCTCCTAACTATACTCCACCATTGGAGCACTTGGAAGCTCCATGAACACAAAATTTCTCCCCAAAATCGCTGCTGTAACTGGTCCAGATCTCCTCACACAATCGGATTCAAGGCTCAAGAGTACCACCAATGGCTTTAGAAGGTGTTTTCCATCAAGTTTCAAGACAAGAATAACTTGATTTGGTGCTAAAATTACTAAGTTATGGTGAAATGAAATCTTGGAGGGGAATGGCTATGGTGGCTGCGGGTTTGAGCAAGAAGAAGGGAGGAAAATGATACATGAATAGTGCCAAGCACATGTGGCTTAAGTCACTTAAGTGGGGTGGGTCCCACTGCCACCTCACGCGATTTAAAACTAATCCGAATTTCCCTCTGATTCCACTAAACGTCCGTAAATTCACAACCTATTTAGAAACTCTAATTTTTAACATTATCCATAGAGACATAAAAGTCTCCAATATCTTGTTGAACAATGAAGGTGTTCTCAAGATAGGAGATTTTGGATTAGCAAATACAATTAGCCCAAATAACAAGCATCACTTAACAAGTCGTGTAGTGACTCTATGGTATCGCCCTCCTGAGCTCTTGATGAGATCAACCAATTATGGAGTATCAGTGGATCTATGGAGTGTAGGCTGTGTATTTGCAGAACTTTTTCTGGCGAAGCCTATCCTTAATTATACTTGATCAGATGAATCCTGAGTTTTCCGGTCGTTCGGAGAAAACACTGTTTTAAGCTGTTGCGCGCGCCGTTGGCACGCTTCCCCAAACTGACTTAATTCCATCAAATATTTCCAGAAATCATAAACTCTATAAACCATTTATAACTCATATTTGAAACCTAGAGCTCAAAACTCAACTGGCACGTTTTATGGTGCAATCGTACCGCGATATTTTTACCGGCGAAAAACACTATTCACTGATTTTTCTGAAACTTGCCTATCTACTCAATTTTTCGTTCTGAATCCATTTCTAAGGTTATTTTTACCATCTGAGACATTTTACTCAATTTTTATCTTCCTAGGGTTGTGTGTTGGCTAATTACCGTTTTGCCCTTTCTTTGTATTTTGGCCTAATCTTCACGATTTCACTAGTTCTTCACTTAATTGCTCACTTAATATTTTAATACTTAATTTAGAATTGTGAGGTGTTATAAAGAATATGAATCTTCTTTTTCACCAACCTCTATCCATATTCCATTGCTACTGTTGATAGAATGGAACACACCAAACTAATTTGGTCTCATTTAAATTTTAGAGTAAACACCATTTTTAGTCCCTGACAATAAAAAAGGACCAAATTGGTCCCTAAAATTACAAAAAAGGGTCACGTTAGTCCTTTTTAGTCCGATTCGTGGCCCTTTTTTTTGTAATTTTAGGACAAATTTGGTCCTTTTTTATTGTCAGGAACTAAAAAGGACTTCGTGGATATTGCTAGGGAGCAAAAAAGGTATTTACTCTAAATTTTATGATACTTCGTGGATATTACTAGGGAGCAGAATACTTAGTTCCAAACATTAGATCTGTCCCTGCCAACGGATCAATGAAGCCAACTTACATTCGATTCCTCACTGGTTTGAAAGCCTATTCTCAAATATTTTCAGTTAAGAAAAAGCCCAATCCACAGTAATCAACATATCTTATTTGTCCACTAACACAAACCTAAGGACATGACTCTTCACCAGAAAACACTTCACGTTTCTATTTCCTATTTTTATCTCATTAAAATTTAACCCAACAAAACTCCCCCTTAAATTTTAATTCTTCTTTTTTTGAATTTTCCAACGATTGAAAACTCTATTTCTATTATCTCTTTCACAGGCTTGTTTTGATATGAAATACAAAGGAACTATTTATAGGCCAAAATACAAAAGCTTAAAAACTCCAAACAACACAACTATTCATAACTAAAGAGCCAAACGACATAACTCTTCATAACTAAAAAGACACAACTCTTCATAACTAAAAAGACACAACACATAATGACTACTTCTTAGAAACTTCAAACTCATTATTAACACAAATTCCTAGGGACACACCTCTTCACCAATCTCTAAGCATAATAATTGTCCACTAACACAAACCTAAGGACATGACTCTTCACCAGAAAACACTTCACATTTCTATTTCCTATTTTCTATTTTTATCTCATTAAAATTTAATCCAACATTATTTGCATGCATTATCACATTAGTGCAACCATGCACATTCCCTCATTTCATTTCTTCACAGCATGGACTCAATTTCCATTACATAACCTCATATTTATATCTTGTTCAGAACTCATGCTTCCTTTTCTGTTACCATACAGAGATTTGCATTCGGAACAAGAAGGAACCGGTATATTCTTGAAGATTGAACGGCATAAAAATTGATGGCATGTGCTATTTTTGGTATTTTATTATTATGTTTCTCCGTGCCCCCTCCCACAGCCTCTATTTAAAAAAAAAATAAAAAAAATCATTTTATAGAATATGGATAACAGAAAAAACCGTTTGATTGTGTTTTGATTTTTTTGTTCTTAAAACTGATTTGTAAAATAATTATGGAAATAGTTGTTTTCTGTATTTTTTTTGTTTTGAAAGTTAAAAACAAAAATAGAAAAAAAACTCAGACATGTTCTCTAAATTTGATTCTAAAAACAAAAAATAGTTACAATTTTTTTTTTTTTTTTTTACAAAACAGGCTTACCAAACGAGTTCTTTTGTTCTCAAAACTAAAAAACTATTTTTAAAAACAGTAATCAAACAGAGTCTAATTAGTATTTTATGGCTTTCGGTGAAGCTAAAAGTCTATCTGTATATGTTTTTAGGGTAGATATGGATATTAAAACAATTTCCTTAGGGCTACATTTAGGTAATGAGTTATGATGTATCCTCTTAATAATTCTCCTAATACTTGATAAAGTAACTATCAAATGAAAAATTAAAGCATTTAATATCTTTAAAACATAAACATTTAATCATTAATAGGAGGATGAGTTATAGAATTATTGTTAGGGAATTGCTAAAATTGTTCCTTTGCCAGCTTCGGTAGACACATTTAGGAATCATTATTTGCAGTAAACTTTGACGAAGAAGTTTATAAACTGATAAAAGATTGAATTGAAAAACAGTACTAAGATAGTAATTTAGTTTCTGTTCACTCATAATTGAATCATTAATTAAAATCAAATGTATGATTCAACCATTAAATTATTGAAACTCATGTTAAGGAATATGATTAAATAAGTTTGAATAGTTTGAGGATCCAATTTAGTTTCAGTGTTTGTGAAAAGCATTGCGTACTTTCTTGGAGAGAAAAGCTCCAAAAAGAAGTCACGGGTGAGATTCTCAGTGACAACAACTGGAAAAAGGAATTATAGAGAATATCAGATTCTGATAATTATCTTAGATTCCTCAATTATTGATGTGAGTTTTTTTTTAGTACAAATGTGAGTCTCCTTTTAGTTTGTATTTCTGCATGAAATTTCGTGGCCACACATAAGTTTCTGTTTTTGTACAATGTAACTTTTTTTATCATTTTAAATTTTGTATGAATATTCATTTAAATTTTGCATAAAGGATTCAGAAATATGTAAAGCATGTTTTGTGCTGGATCTTAATGTAAAAAATTGTATGACTAAAGAAAATGTAAAAAATTATTTTCCCTAAAAATCTCTATATTTTCACGGTGACATATGTTGTTTTGCTTATACATGAAAGTTGTAGTAGAATTATTACTGTTTTTTTTTTTTTTTTTTTGTACATAAAATTTTAGGATAAGAGTAGGATCTCCCTATTTCAAAGCCAAAGTGTGTTTGTTTTTCACACGACACATGCAAACGTATCGACTCTAGTAATACAATGATAGGGATTATTCTTCCAGAGTTTTGTTAGTAAATCTGAGTACTAAAATTGTACCAATCTTAATCTTATGTACACAAAATACTGCTTTGTTCGAAAAACATTATATTGTAGCTTAGACATGTTATTGTAGCTTCTTGAACACTCAACAATAGTTGGAAAACATTAATTCGTGTATTAAATCTTCAAACTATTCACACTCTGAGTTCATACTCACATTGTCTTGAGTGCTCATAGCTCTTCGATTGTGTTATTTGTATTACCAAGAGTCTAATTGCTTTCTTCAATCACTCATTCTTGTAAGAGAGTGAGGTATCCCTCAAGAAATACAAGGATGAAACATTCCTTGAGATATACTGATTCAATCACTTTTTAAAGTTATCTGATTTTTAGCTGCATTCATACTATAAGTACATGATCTATAGATTTTACAACTATGTTATCAGTGATGAACATAAATTTATGCACAAATTCTGCACAGTTTGAATAATATCTTTTTACAAAGGAAAAAACATTTCTTATATAATAAGAGATAAAATTATTTTCTATAATTTAAAATAATATCATTTTGGAGTGTAGGAAAAAAAAATAAGGTGTTTTTGAAAAGTTTACTTTTTTCTTATATTATGAACTTTATTAGGGGGGATTTTTGTTTTCCAAACCCAAAATGACGTAATAAGAAATAACTTTATTAGAACGGTATTCCCTTTTACAAAATGTATATATATAGGGTTTTATAAGAGTTATGTTGTAGGAAAAGTGATTGTGTTATGTTATAAAGATTCATTTTGCGTGCCAGAGTTTTTTTATTTGTTTGTTGTGTGTGTAAGAAATTTTATGTGATCATGTTAAATGATAGATGATAAACCCATATATATAACTTTCTATAAGTTAAACAACAAAATGTTCAGAATAGCTATTAAACATATTCACGAGAACAGAACAGAAGCAGACCCGTGAACTTTGGTCCAACGGGCATTTGTCCCTTTCATGCATCAGACACAAAAGGATGTATCATACAATTGACAAATGTGTCACGAGCATAACAAGATATTCTGGAACTTTTCACTTAACCAAGATATTCATGGATACCAAGAACTTTAAAATAATAATGGAGGGTTTTTTAAGTAAAAGCATAAAACCAAAACAAATGACCTATGGCCCAATTAAAGTGGCATTTTTGGCATAATGTGCATAATTTTTTATGTCAATGACAAACTACTTCTGTATTTATGTGTGCACTTCAGTGCTCTGATATTGCAACACAATTATTTAATATGCCTTAATGGCTTAATCTGATTTGCCTAGGGAATGCAGAGCTCAATATATTTACCATTAACATTTTTCACTTACGCTGTTGTTTTTTCTAGTGTGCCCATAATTTAAAATGATGAGATTAATGTTTTCGAGACTAATCTCTCTGGTTTGTAAAGCACAGCTAATCTCAGGTGTTTCACTTGGGAATTGAACAAGACCATTTTTTTTCTTCTATTCAAACTATTAGCATTTGTTTTATATTTTACCTTAAAAGAGACTAATTGATAGAGGTTGGTGACTTTTTTTTTTTTTTTTGAGAAGAAATATGTTCCAAGCAGTCCTTTTTATTTTACAAAAACTTTATTATCTTAGATCAAATGACACATTTTTAAAAAAATTCAATTAAACATATTTTTTCAATTTTTCATCATAATTTTTTTTTTTTTTTACTAGAACAGTTACTATTATTTGATTTAGGTTTCATTTAGAGATCAACAAAATAGCTAGATGTATAGCATAATATGTGTTAGTGTGGCCTAAAGATACTCTTAATACTTCAAAAGAAAATAACAATCTGTCATATATGCTTTTGCCTTTATAAACATGCAAATTGTTCTAGAATCTAGAGTGTGGTGGTCAGTTCAGATGTGCAATCACTAATGAGTCATTAGGTTGACTATTACTGTACGTATCAGTGTAAGCATCTTGGTTTGGAGAGACCAATACATTTGTAAAAGATAAATATGATGATTAAGGAAATATTCTTCGTAAAGAAAGGTGCAGCAAAGTGTGTTTGTATTGTTTATGCTTTTCGGTGTGAAAGTTCAATCCTTTGCATGTATGAGTGAGGTTGTCTTGGTCATATGTGTGATAGAGCCAACCCTAAAGGGTTAAGCCATGCCATAATAGGTGAGGGGATGATAATTTTGGAAATTGAATATGAGGTATTTTTTTTTAGTACAAATACAAGGTATTTAATGCTAAGTAATGACTGAATTATTATAGTGTTATGCTAATAAATGTGACATGGGTTTTAAGTCAGAGACCACCCTTTAGCAGAAATGTTTAGATAATTTTAATTCATTATATGATTGCTGTACTATCATATTATTATTTCATATAGAAGATATGTGATAACTATATAATTTATGGGATATGATATTGTAACAATCAAATAATGTTACTATCATATTTTGACCGTTGATTTTCGCCAATCAACGGTTTTATTTTTTTTCCAAATCAAACTAATTAATTAATTATTAATTTACAATAAATAATAAACATTGATCGACGGAAATCAACGGTTAAGATATGCTAGTAATAACATTATTTGGTTATTACAATATCCTATCCCATAATTTATATACAAATAATTTTTTTTTTGGACAATGGTCTTAGCATTAGACGCGTGGACAAAACGGATGGAACAGTATGTTTTCTTTAGTTTCAACTTTTTTAATAAAACCAAAATGTATTACCTTTTAACACTGTCATGTTGTGGTCCATTTTTCAAATGCACTAAATATAAGATAAAATTCATGTGTTATATTTTGTCAAATTCTAACACGTCAACGTAACCTTGTTGGCAAATTTTAAATACAAGTATATATATATATATATATATATATATATATATATATATATATATATATATATATATATATATGTGTGTGTAACTATCATTATTACCGCGTAAATTTTTTATTTTCACATTCATTTACTGACAAAAAAAAGTTAAATAAATTTAATCCGAAAGACGAATCTATATATTATGTAGCTCAAGGGAGATAAGAGAGCAATGGATGCCAAACCACAAGTGAGATGCACAACAAAAAAGTACACATTTTTATAGAATTTAAAATTAACATTGGGTAGTAGCGTGTTGTCACAAGTTCTGCCAAATTAACAAAAAAAGCATGACGAGTAGATTTGATTTCCAAAATGGGGTAATGGCTGAAACAATAATGTGGTCCAGGTCCACTGTAAAATGTTTTGGGTTTTGCAGTGCCTAGTACTTAACATGTTAAATGCATGCTATGGAAAATCAGAATGAACTAGAATTGAAACATAGTTAATTCAATTGTATTGATTATTGAATGAATGGCAGAGGCTACAGTTTGGTCCTAGAAACATTTATTTAAGTCTCTCTTTCTCTTTCTCTCTTCATTGGAAGAGAAGGATGGGAAAACCAGTTTCCCATTCACACCTACTAGTCCTTTTAATCTTGTCTGTTGCCATCAATCTTTCACAGCAGTTACAATTTTCTGAGTCTCAGACACTTCTCAAAGTGCAGCAACTTCTTGGCTATCCATCAGCACTGGGAAGCTTAAACAGTGCCACAGATTATTGCAACATTGAGCCTTCCCCATATTTGACACTAGTTTGCTATGAGGATAACTTGACACAGTTGCATGTTGTTGGCAACAATAATGAGTTCACTCCATTGCCTCAAAACTTCTCCTCAGACACTCTTTTTGCCACACTAGGCACTCTATCAAGCTTGAAAGTCCTCTCTTTGGTTTCTCTTGATCTCTGGGGTCCTCTACCTGAAAGCATTGATCAATTGTCTTCATTGGAAATACTTAACATTAGCTCAAATCACTTTTATGGAGCCATCCCAGCTCAACTTTCACTTCTGAGGAACCTGCAGTCAGTGGTGCTTGATCATAACAACTTCAAAGATCAAATTCCCAACTGGGTAGGTTCCCTTCAAGGTTTGGCTGTGCTTAGTATGAAGAGCAATTGCCTTAGTGGGAGCCTTCCAACTTCAGTGAATGCTCTTCATACCCTGAGAGTGTTAGATCTATCAAATAATCAGTTATCTGGGGAACTACCTCATCTTGGAAATTTGGCAAACCTTCAAGTTCTGCACTTGGAAAACAACACATTTGGACCTCATTTTCCTTCTCTTCCCACCAAGTTAGTTTCCCTTGTGCTTAGTAATAATAGCTTTATGCTTGGTATCCCTTCTGATTTAAGTTCTTTCTATCAGCTCCAAAAGCTGGACCTTTCATTGAACGGTTTTGTGGGGCCATTTCCACCATCCTTATTGTCACTACCTTCCATCAATTACCTTGATATTTCTTCAAATAAATTCACTGGGATGCTCTTCAATAATTTGACATGCAATGATGATCTTCACTTTGTAAACTTATCTTCAAATCTTTTGAAGGGGGAACTTCCCTCTTGTTTAGAACCAAAGACCAGGGTTGTTTTGTATGCTAGAAACTGTTTATCAAATGAGAACCAAGATCAGCACCCTTCTGAATTCTGCAGCAATGAGGCTCTTGCAGTGAAAATCATACCCCGTCAACAGAAGCAGCATAAGAGAACAACGGGTAAAGTAGTACTTGTATCAAGTATGGGAAGTGTTGTTGGTGGAGTACTGATTGTTGGAGTGGTTATTTTGGTCGTTAGCAAGGTTCATAAAAAACAAGTTATGAAAACACCTTCAAAGTCCACATTGGAGCATGTTATCAGCCAGATACATAATGAAGATGAAGTAAAAATTCCTTCATGGTCCATAATGGAGTATATCACCAAAAGGGTTCCTGACAAACGTGCTTTGCAAACACTAACAAGATCCATAAAGGAGCGTGTCATGAACCGCGTGAATCACAAACGTATTGTGAGGACACCTTCAAGGTCCACAATAGAACATGTATTGTCAGTAAACACTGCAAAACTACTCACAGATGCAAGTAAATTCACCAATCCTTTGCCTTGTTGGTACATAAGTTTAACTCTGCAAAATGGGATTATTTGGTTTTGATTTTTTGGTTTTAGGGAAATAAAAGTTTCTAGAAGCATATTAACTGTCTGGCTTTAGATGTATCAATGTATACTGAAAATTTTGAATTAACAGTTGAAGAAAATTCTGGTTTTATTGCTGCAATAGATTGGATCAATTAAAATAAATGCACATCTATTGTGCTGTGGTGCATAATATGTCATAGAAACCGGGAAATTAGAGCATGTCATTCAAAACCTTTTTTTCTATTAATTATCACACATCACATATAGTCATTTTACATTCTTTGTCAACAGGGTATATATCACAAACAATGAAGATGGGAGCTAGCCTTCCTGCTTATAGGACCTTTGCTTTGGATGAACTGAAGGAAGCTACAAATAATTTTGATTCATCATGTTTCATAAGTGAAGGTCCACATGGTCAGGTATGCATTTGAAGTTATGAAGAGTGTAGAATCATATTTTCTACCAAATAGTTTTGTATTGTTTAGGTTGTGTGGTTCACCCTGCTGGTTATGCATATATTTGACTAACTGTTTCCAATAGCTGTTCTCTATTATCTTTGTGACTAGCAAAATTTAATTTACTTTAATTATAATGACAGATATATAAAGGGGTGCTCTCTGATGGAATGCAAATTGCTGTTAGAAGTCTGAAAATAAGAAAGAGACACAGCCCTCAGACCTACATGCACCATGTTGAGTTGATTACGAAACTTAGGCATTCACACTTGGTTAGTGTGCTTGGGCATTCTTTTGAGTGCAACCAGGATGGTTGTGTAAACACTATATTTCTCATATTTGAGTACATTCCAAATAGAAGTTTAAGAAGCTGCGTATCTGGTAAGGAAAATTTTCCATCAAAGTCTTCTATCTAATGTTCTTGTACCATAAATTTCAAAGATTTAGTACACTGAACTAGTTCTTGCTAAACTTTCCTTATTTTCAGTTTCACCTACAAGGAAATGAATATCACCTCTAACATTTACTTTCAATAGGATCTTCTGGGGACAAGCTTTCTTGGTCACAGAGAATAGCAGCTGCAATTGGAGTGGTCAAAGGCATTCAATTTTTGCACACAAGGATAGTGCCTGGACTATATTCAAATAATTTGAAGATAACAAATATTTTTTTAGAAAATAATCATAATGTTAAAATAAGCAGTTATAATCTTCCACTTTTAGCTGAAAACAAAAGAATGGTAAATGGATAAAATATTTGTTTATATGCTATTTCTATATCTTCACTTGTTTCTGATTTTTCTTGTTTTATACACAACTTTCAGGTCAGCAATGGAACTTCACCTGGATTAAAAGGAAATTTCCATGCAAGGTAAAAAAAAATAAAAAATTAACTCCTGAGATTGTGATAGAACCTAAACTTAGCTACTAAGAAAGTATGCATTGTCATCTAAACACTCAAAAGAGTTGCTAAGGTGGAACTTTTCTTGGGTTATATAGCAATTTGAACATGACACAAAATTAAATGTTTTGACATAGAGTGCATTATAATGGATGTTTTTGTTTCTTTCTATATCATAGGTTATGTGTCTGCATTGCCTCATGTCATTCATTTTAGCTTGCATTAATTATTTCTGCAGGATAAAGGATGCAGACAAGAATGATGTCTATGATATTGGAGTGATTTTGCTAGAAATTATTCTGGGACGACCAATAATGTTCCACAATGAAGTTGGAACACTAAAAGATCTTGTGAGTATTACCTTCAAGTTCCAGACTCAAACCTTTTAGAGACTAGGTGCCTGTTTGGTTCCTCTCTTTTTTTAAAGCTAAAAGCTACTTATAAGCATAAGCTCGACCAAACAAGTTTTGAGAAAAATTCTTATAACGAAAAGCTCTTTTTTTATAATGAAGAAAAAAGTAAAAAGCCAAAAGCTTCTAGGAGTAGCTTTTCTTTAAGCTCTTATCTACTTTTCCTGAATTATGTGCATTTTTTTGAAATGAAGAGCTATAAAGATAGACAGAGTGTTTTCTTGAAAAACATGCTTTTAAGCTAAAAAATGTAAGTAGCCGCTCACCAAACTGCTTTTAGCTTGTTTTTTTAAGCTTTATTTTAACTAGCTTCTATCTTAAAAAAAGAGAGGATTCAAATGAGCTGTAGGTTGTGAATAAGTTTCACAATTTGACATTAAGAAACTTTGATAGAACCGAACTTTGATGTGCTATGAACAAGGGTCAGAAAAGTAGCACCTATTTCTAACAATGTTGTTGTGTGGTTCTTATGCAGTTACAGGTAAGCATCAAAACTGATGATATAGCTAGAAGGAGTATTGTTGACCCATCAGTTCATAAGGAATGTTCAGATGATTCATTAATGACAATGATGGAGATATGTGTAAGGAGTCTCTCTAGTGAACCAATTGATAGGCCTTCTGTTGAAGATGTTCTATGGAATTTGCAATTTGCAGCACAAGTTCAGAATTCATGGAGAAGAGACTCAAATGATCACAGAGATTCACCTGCATCATCCTCCAGAGAGACATAAAGATTTGTATGAAATTTCCAGGAACTAATTAATAGGGTGTATGCTACCATGTACAAATGTTTAATCTTATACAGATAGCATGTGGAACTTATCAAATACGTGTGCCTAAAGTTTTCCATTTTATTTTTCGGTTATCATCCAATTCTCTGAATGCATAAAGCCAAAATCAGATCTTTCTTTGGGATTTCACCCTTTCTCTCTCCCATTACCCAAATTTAATACTCACACATAATGTTGATGGAAAATAGATTAAGATTCAGATGGCTGTGGAACTTATAATCTTATCATATTAATTATTAACGATTAAGATTGGGGTAAGAATTATTATTTTTATGTGAATTATATATTCTACTAAGGTTAAGTATAAAAATTGATATTTTTTATACCGTTATAAATTATCCTTCTTTTACGTTTATATTTTGGGGGGAGTTTTTTTTATGGGTTATATTAATCTCTTGTTGCTGCAGAAAAATTATCTCTAGCTCACACACATATTTTTCAGGATACAGAATCTTATCTTGAAAATCATGTGACTGCTGTACGAAACAGTGTCTTTGCGTAGCTAAAATTTTTCCATTCACGTTAATTTTTTTTGTCTTTTTGAAGAAAAAAAAAAGTACTCAATTGAATACATTTGATGCACCAAAGTTTTGTTTCCAATCATAAAGCTGTACAAGGACTTTTCTGTTATAACATAAGACTAGTAGCAACCAAGCAATGAATTTAATGCAAAAGCTGTTCATAAAAAGAGGAAATTGATAGTTACAACTTACAACTACCAAGGAAGCCTTTGAATTTTGGGGACTAAGCACCGTTAACATGGATTCACATAAATGAGGCAATCCATAATTCATTTCAATTCAGTAATTTAAAGATTTAATTTTGAATCTGTCCCCTCTCGTGGATATCTATGATTTATAAAATAAAATAAAAATCATAATTTGCAGATGGCTACACTAGACTCAGGGGTGTTTACGGTCTAAATTGGATTGGTTTTGAAATAAAAAATCATCTGATCCCATCCCTGCGGTTTGATCATGTAATCATCCATTTGGTTTGGATTTTTTTTCAAATCCGATCCGATTCATTCCAAAAAAATTTCGGTTTGAATTGGATCGGTTTTTGATTTTTTGAAAATCCTAAAATTAGTTTCATGATTATTGCGCAAAAATAACATCTTTTGTATTATATATATATATTGGCTTTGTAATTTATTTATTTTTTGAAATACAAAAGTATCAATAAATGATAATATATATATATTTTGCAATGAGATATGAAGCTTCACACAGATGAAATTTTGTTGATGAGATATGACTAGGATTTTTCTTGGGTTTAGTTGATGGGTTAATGGGTCTTAGGTTTAGAAATTTTTTGGCTATGATTGGAGAAAGACCCAAGTAGGTAGAAGGAAATTAATATATTGGATCGATTTATCCAATTAAAATTTGTGGCTTTTTTTCAATTTTTGGTTTATTCAATTATCGATTTTTCGGTTCGGTTACCACAGTTTGAATTGGTTTGGATCGATTGATGAACACCCTTGTTAAACTAATGAATACAAGAGTGATTGTTTGAATTTGAGAAACATTCTTTGCCATGAACTTTGGCCTTTAATACCTTGGTCGAACTTGCGAAAATAATGCATCTATCTTAAATAAATAAATAAATATGAAAATGGATTTTAATAATATTTTTAGACGGCAGTTTAATAATTCTTTTATTTGTTAAATATGCACATATATTTTATCATAATTTTAATTGTGAATTATTTAATTAAAAATTGTAATTCACATTTTTTCTCTGGTAATAGAAGAGCCAAATTCTTTATGTTCACTGTTGTTACTAAATTAAGAGATATGTTATTCTACTTATCTTTATTTTGCTTACTTCTCTCAGTACCGTTAGATTACAATCACATTCAATGGTGGAGATTTATGATATAAGATAAGGGAAAAATGTTTCTGCAATTAATGCAAATAAGATATTTGTATTTATTCCCAAAACGACGTCGTTTTGGTATTGAAATCTTAAAAAATTATAAATATAAAGACTATTATAACCCTGAAATAAATTAAAATTATAAAAATACCATGATTTCCGCTCCAAAACGACATCATATTAGGCTTACTGCAGATAACTTATCTGCAGTAACTGCAGAAAAAGTGAACTCATAAAATAAACTCTTTTATCCCTTTCTCTCTCCCACTGTCTCTCACACTTTCTCTCTCTTTAATGACACTTCAGCATGAAAAAAGTGCAAGCTTTTTCTCAATTCATCCAACCGATCCATTGTTATAAGCATTTACATAAAAAAAATTGAAATGAGGTGTCAAGAATAAACAAACCTAGATGCCCTATATTATGGAATCAGGTAGGCCTGTTGTTGCGGGTAACGTAGAGAGAACAAAGATTTTTTCCCACTTCAAGGTGAAAAACAAGATAAAAAGAAGGAGATAAGTTGATTCGATTTCAAATTTCAATAGCAAAGTAAAAACGTTACGGTAATCGTGGATTAATTCAAAAGAAATGATTATTTATGGTTTTCGTGTTCAATTATATCAGATTCAAGGAATTTCGAAACGTATACTCATCCAACAGAACTATCATGCCATTAATCATTGCATGGATTTATATTCAAATATAAATTCAAGTTGTAAATTACGCAAATCGATAGAAAGAAATGAGAGGAGAGAGAAAGCGTGTGAGAGGCAGTGAGGAGAAAGAAAGGAAAAAATTATTTATTTTATTTTGTAAATCTCCAACATTGGATGAAATTGTGATCTAATGGTGTTGAGAGAGGTAGGAAAAATAAAAGTAGACAGAATAACTTATCCCCTAAACTAATATGTGAAAAAAGTAACAGAAGAGGAAGACAACGAAATCCGAATTGATTCACAACAATCCTCTAACTTCAGATAAATTTTTTTTTTACAATTTCAAAACAACGTCGTTTTGGGGTGTTTGAGAAAAGAATGCAAGGTATTTTAGTAATTTTACTTTTATTTTATATCATGAATTTTATTAAAATACTAGTACTTTTTTCCTAAACCCCCTAAAAAAATATTATTTTGGAGTTATAGAAGATAATTTTATGACATATTGTTAAATAAATGTTATTCCTTATATATATTTTAATTTATGTTGCGCAGATAGGTCGAATTTTGTGATGTATTTGTATCATATTAGTTCCTGTTATGGATCTATACCATATACCTGCATTATATAAAGCCCAATAATGGGCAATGGAAGGAAGAAATTAATATAATATAAGGAAAGTGTTAATCTCATATACTAATCTTAATATGACAACAACAATGTGAAAGTAAACTGACCTTTGATGGCCGATGCATGTAAGGTGTAAAAACAAAATTCTTACTGCGGAAACATACATGCACACATGGATTCATGCTTTAGGACAACATGATATTACCTTATTTTTGGCCTGATCAGTCAGGGAGATCAGTTGTCAGGTCTGAAGGGTTCAAACCCTCTAATGGTGATCCACACCACCTTTCGTCAATGATGCAAGAACGCCTTCTTGAAAGCCACCAGATGATCACCACAATGAGGCTTGCTATGCGCACAAGTGGTGAAGGTCGAGGCTAGGTATTCTGTTTGGAAAGGTGTAGTGAACTACCCTTCAGAATGGTGCATGAGATGAAAGGAGTGTAGGCTAGGTTTTTTCAAAACCCTAAGGAGAGGAACATGTCTTGTTATGCGCACACTTTGATGGAAGAGAGAATGATAATTAAAATGAAATTATCCTTTCAAAATGATTTGAAAGTGGCGCATGAATAAGGGAGGATAAGGTGGAGTTGTTGCAAAACAAATCTTGCCAACAACCTCCAATCTTATCCTCATGAAACTAAGTTCAAAACAATTCCAAATTAGATTCATAAACTATCATATAGTATTTATTTCATGCGCATAATTCAGCCCTAAAAAGGGTCCAAATATGTTGAGTAGTTACATTCAAAATTTGAACCAACTCACCCACTTATTCTCTCAACTACCAAATCTGATTGGAGCTTTGTTTTAAGTGACAAGATGATATCCTTATCACCTAAGTGTGCGCCCCAAACAGCCCCAAAGTATGAAACAAATATCTCTTCTTGATCCAAGGAATTTGTTCCAATAAGATCTTATCTTAATCCTTTTGTTATGAAACAACTTTTCATAGCCAATTCAAATTCGAATTCAAACACTTGAATTCAAATGTTCAAACATTCAAATTCAAAATTAAAATTTTCAAATTTCAAATTCAAAATTCGAATTTCAAAATTCAAATTTCAAATTTTAAATTTTAAATTTCAAATTTCAAATTTCAAATTTCAAATTCAAAATTCGAATTTTAAAATTCAAATTTCAAATTCAATTTCAAAATTCAAATTTCAAAATCAAAATTCGAAATTCAAATGTTTGATTATTAATTTAACTAATTAAATTAATTAGTAATGGCTTGGACTATCCAAGCCCATTACTAAGCTCCATGCACCCTCCATCCATTTAGGTGGGCTTCCAAACAGCTTCTTGGGCTAACAACCATTATTAGGCTCAATACCTTTAAAGCTAGTTTATCATGACTACAAGGTGTTAGTGTGTGACCCATTAGGTCCAACTTAGCTTCTGACATAACTGGGCTTGGGCCCAACAAGCCCACAATCCAATTAATGACAACACAGAGCACTAGCAATGCTTTGTTGCCCCAGAACTAGTCAGATTAATGACTTGATCATCCTATTGCACATATTTGGTTACCGTATGTATTTCCCTTCGTCTCGGTTATCTTCCCATTAACCTAGGGTAAGGAAATGTATCAACCCCTGCGGTTTAGGGTAAGCTTTATTCGAAATAGGGAATCTTCAATTTACTGACTCAAAAGGCAGATCATCTCATGATCTCTTTTACTATACATAGATTCCCGAGTCCCTGTAAATGTCATCCCGATTTCTCCGGTTTACAGATAGCCTAATCTCTCACAGAGATTTGACGAATTCGTTCAGCTTATTACCCTAGCCCTGTGCCCTTTAAGGACACGCCCAACAGTATACCTATGAGTCTCCATGTTTCAAGCAGACGAGGCATACAATCAAAACATGCCTTCAAGAACACAGTCTAGGTAATGACTTCTGGTCTAAGGAAAGACATACCCAAACATAAAGAGATTACTCTAATGACACTATCTGTGAGATTTCCTCATAGAGTCCCTTTTTGGGTCTGTTCAGTGCGAGCTATACTCTTATAGGTCCACCTACGGCTTTAGCTAAGATATCTCTATATCTGTAGCTCATGAGGTCTTTACCTTGTATCCATATACAAGTAGATAAGTCGTACTAGTCTTACCCGAGATCACTGATCCCCAAACTCAGTGTCTCTAGACTAGGAACATATAATCATGAATAGACATGCGATATCCTGTTAGCATATGGGTGTCCTAGAGACTATCTTTTGATTAAATAAAGGACACTAGATGTAGTACTTTGTTTGTCGCAAATAAATGAAAGCACTATTTATTCAGTTTCATATTGTGTCTCGATATTACTGTTAATATTATATGAACGAACTGGATAAACCCCTTGGAATAGAACAGGTATCTCTTGAGTATCTGTGATGAGATCACGATCATGAGGATTCAAGGATATTGCATGTCTATTCCTAATTATATGTTCCTAGTCTAGAGACACTGAGTCTGGGGATCAGTGATCTCGAGTAAAGACTAGTACGACTTATCTACTTGTATATGGATACAAGGTAAAGACCTCATGAGCTGCAGATATGGAGATATCTTAGCTAAAGTCGTGGGTGGACCTATAAGAGTATAGCTCGCACTGAACAGACCCAAAAAGAGACTCTATGAGGAAATCTCACAGATAGTGTCATTAGAGTAATCTCTTTATGTTTGGGTGTGTCTTTCGTTAGACCAGAAGTTATTACCTAGACTGTGTTCTTGAAGGCATGTTTTGATTGTATACCTCGTCTGCCTGAAACATGGAGACTCATAGGTATACTGTTGGGCGTGTCCTTAAAGGGCACAGGGCTAGGGTAATAAGCTAAAGGAATTCGTCAAATCTCTGTGAGAGATTAGGTTATCTGTAAACCGGAGAAATCGGGATGACATTTACAGGGACTCGGGAATCTATGCATAGTAAAAGAGATCATGAGATGATCTGCCTTTAGAGTCAGTAAATTGAAGATTCCCTATTTCGAATAAAGCTTACCCTAAACCGCAGGGGTTGATACATTTCCTTACCCTAGGTTAATGGGAAGATAACCGAGACGAAGGGAAATACATACGGTAACCAAATATGTGCAATAGGTTGATCAAGTCATTAATCTGACTAGTTCTGGGGCAACAAAGCATTGCTAGTGCTCTGTGTTGTCATTAATTGGGTTGTGGGCTTGTTGGGCCCAAGCCCAGTTATGTCAGAAGCTAAGTTGGACCTAATGGGTCACACACTAACACCTTGTAGTCATGATGGACTAGCTTTAAAGGTATTGGGCCTAATAATGTTGTTAGCCCAAGAAGCTGTTTGGAAGCCCACCTAAATGGGTGGGTGGTGCATGGAGTTTAGTAATGGGCTTGGATAGTCCAAGCCATTACTAATTAATTTAATTAGTTAAATTAATAATCAAATATTTGAATTTCGAATTTTGAATTTGAAATTTGAATTTTGAAATTTGAATTTAGAATTTGAATTTCGAAATTCGAATTTTGAATTTGAAATTTGAAATTTGAATTTTGAAATTTGAATTTGGATTGGAATTTTGAAATTCGAATTTTGAATTTGAATTTTGAAATTTTGAATTTTGAATTTTGAATTTGAATGTTTGAACGTTTGAATTCAAGTGTTTGAATTCAAATTTGAATTGGTTTTGAAAAGTTGTTTCATAACAAAAGGATAAGACAGGATCTTATTGGAGCATATTCCTTGGATCAAGAAGCATCTTTGGAGGCACTCCCTTGGCTGTTTGGTGCGCAACTTTTAGGTGATAAGAATGTTATCTTATCACTTAAAACAAACCTCCATTCAGATTTGGTGGTTGAGGGAATCAGTGGGTGAGTTGATTCAAATTTTGAATGCAACTACTCAATGTATTTGGACCCCTTCTAGGGCTGAATTATGCGCATGAGAAGTATATACTATATGATAGCTTATGAATTTAAGTTTAAATTATTTTGAACTTAATTTCATGCGGATAAGATTGGAGGTTGTTGGGAAAGTTAGTTTTGCAACAACTCCACCTTATCTCACTGTTCTATGCGCAACTTTCAAAGAGATTTGAAAGTTTGTTTTTCATTTTGAATGATTTAATTCCCTCCTCCTCTCCAAGTGTGCGCATAAATATAACTTGTTCCTCACCTTAGGGTTTTGTGAAACCTAGCCAACTCTCCTCCATCTATGCACCATTCTGTAGGGTAGCTCACTACACCTTTCCAAACAGAATACCTAGCCTCCACCTTCACCACTTGTGCGCATAGCAAGCCTCACTGTGGTGTTCATCTGGTGGCTTTCAAGAAAGGGTTCTTGCATCATTGACGAACGGTGGTGTGGATCACCATTAGAGGGTTTGAACCCTTCAAGCCTGACATCTGATCTCCCTGACTGATCAGGCCAAAACAAGGTAACATCATGTTGTCTTAAAGCATGAACCTATGTGTGCATGTATGTTCCGCAGTAAAATTTTTGTTTTACACCTTACATGCATCGGCCTTCAAAGGCCAGTTTACTTTCAAGTGGTATCAGAGCCTGGTTGCTTTACCATCGACGGGTGATGGTACCTTGTTTGTGAAAAGAGTTTTTCACGGTCGAAAATCTTTAAAGGGTTAAAGTTTAAATTCTGTATATGGATTTTGAATCACAAATCCTTTAAAGTGTTAAAGTTTTTGTTTTTATGAACATGTAAATTTGATTCTGTGTTCATAAAACATTATGCATCATGGTTTAGTTTCTTTTTCTTTATGAAAGTTTTAAAAGGAACACCTTTTTGAAAGGGAAGATTCGGCCATGGAGGGTACTAAGAGTACCTTGAATGATTTCTTATTTTTCTCCATGAATTGTGTCATGTTTATATGCATGAAATTTTGTGACAAAATTTATCATATAGTCACCTATATGATTCGGCCATGTGGGGATTTATGGCTACATGCATGGTTTAATTTTGTTTTCTTTAAGAAAGAATTAACAAAATTTGAATTGAAATTATTTTTTAAATTCGGCCAATGAGAAATTTAAGATTATGAATCTTGATGTTATTTTGATGTTTAAATGTTAAATGTCAAAATACATGTGAAAATGTTATGTGATAATATAATGTTTGTGTTTGCAAGTTTTGAACTTTTCAGGTACAAACAGGAAGGGGATGGTCATGGTGCCCGGATTTGAATTTTTTTGAATTTTAAATTAATGTGTAATCGCGTATTTTAATTTACAAGTGTATTTGTAATTTAAATTTTGTAATTTTGTCCCTCCAAAATGTTATGGAGTTTCTTTAATTATTTGAAATTAGAGAAATAGGCTAGTGGCGTATAGACGACAAGCGGCCGTTGCTTAAAGAAGCAAAAAGGACAAAAGCGCGAGCACCATGGCTATCTCAATATAAACTGTTTATATGCATGTATGATTAGAACGTCTAGTATGCATAAATCGGGCAAACCGCGTTTTGTATGGTTATTATGTTTGTCCAATAGCGACTAGTGTATACCGATAGATGTTTGACATAGGTAACGACTAGCATGATAACTTACAATATGCGTTTGATGGGACCTAATTAATCCCAAGATAAAAGGAACCCTTAAAAGGAATAAATAATTAAGCATATGATTACCTCCCACCACCAATGCTACTCAAAACTCTTCTACATAGTGGTGCTCCACAACTCAGTTGGGACCCACTATTTCGTTGGGCTAGAGTAGTGTTTGAAGTGTAAGACACTTAGGGTGCTGGTTTAATGCTTAACTAAGACATAAGTTGCAGGCACAGCCGGGCTTATGTGCTTAGGGTAATGGTGCTAGGTTGGTTGCAAGAGATGCACCACTAAGTGACAAAGAGTTGTCAACCTAATGTCAAGAGAGGGTATGAGATACTGTTGATAAAGATCAACCCTTTATTTAAATTAATCTTGCGGTCTCAGACGGAGGTTAAAATAAATAATCGCACTCTTAATCCCACTAAGGTAAAATCTAAAGTAGATTAACCCTAAGTCAAAAGGAAGGGTCATTGACTTAGATAAAATAGTGGGAGGGGCAAATTATTTCAAGTCTTTAATAATTTGCTTTTAACTACATAACCGTATATTAATTAAAACTATCTTTACATCCTTTTCAGCTTATAGTATGACTAATCCACTGTCACTGCGTTCAATACTCGATACGAATAAACTGACCGGTTCAAATTTTATGGACTGGTATCGGAACCTAAGAATAGTTCTAAGGGCTGAAAAGATTGCCTACGTTTTAGATGCTGTAATACCCGTAGCTCCACGGGAAGGGGAAGAAGGGTTTGCGGAATTTGATTTCGTAACCCATCAACAGCACTTGGATGACAATGTGATGGCAGTATGCATCATGTTGGCATCCATGTCGCCTGAACTGCAAAAGCAGCATGAGCATATGGATGCTCCCTCTATTATCGTACATCTCAAGGAGTTGTATGATATTAAAGGCAGGCATGAGAGGTATGAGGCCTCAAGAGAACTGTTCTCTTGTAGGATGACTGAGAGCATGTCTGTTGCCAGCCATGTTCTCAAGATGATCGGGCTGATTGAGAAGCTAGGAAACCTAGGCTTCATCATGGATGCCGAGCTAAGTAATGACTTAGTCCTCACCTCACTTCCACCTTCCTTCAATCAATTCATCATGAATTACAATATGCATGGGATGCAAGTGAGCTTGCCTGAGTTGTTAAGCATGTTAACAACAGCTGAAGTGTCTATCAAGAAGGATAGGACACAGGCTCTTTTGATTGGTGGGCCTAGCAAGGCCAAGGGAAAGGGTAAGGAGCCTGCAAAAGGTGACCCCCTTAAGCCCAAAGGAAAATCCAAGAAGAAGAAGGGCAAGAAGAAGGGTAAGAAGGCACCTAAGGACAAGGGTGATGCTGAGTGCTTCCATTGTGGCAAGAAAGGCCACTGGAAGAGGAATTGTCCAGACTACCTGAACAATGTGAAGGACAAGAAGCATGGTGATGCTTCTGCCTCAGGTATTTTCATGATTGAGATAAATTATTCTTATGCTAATCCATCCTCATGGGTATTGGATACCGGATGCGGTTCTCATATCTGCAATATGTTGCAGGTACTTAGGAGCCCAAGGAGATTGGATAGAAACGAGGTAGATCTCCGCGTTGGTAATGGAGCAAGAGTTGCTGCTCATTCAGTTGGACATGCTGACCTTATTTTGCCTACGGGCCTTTTATTGCATTTGAATAATTGTCTTTATGTTCCGCAAATTTCTAGAAACATTATTTCAATTTCTTGTTTAGAACAAGATGGATATACTTTCAGTATTAGGGATGGTACTTTTTCTATCATTTTGAATGATATGGTTTACGGTACTGCTTCTTTAATAAAGGGATTGTATGTGTTGGAAATGGGAAATGAAGTGCTCAATATAGATGTGAAACGACCTAGGACAGATAATCAATCTTATCTTTGGCACTGTAGACTAGGGCACATAAATGAAACAAGATTGTCTAGGATGCATAGAGATGGATACCTGGACTCCATGGATTTGGAATCCTATGGACAATGTGAATCTTGTCTAGCTGGGAAAATGATTCAACACAAGCCCAAAGGGCTTGAGAGTCATAGGGCTAGTGAGTTATTAGAACTCATTCATACTGATGCATGTGGCCCAATGTCTATTGAGGCTAGAGGTGGATATTCTTATTTCATTACCTTTACAGATGACAAATCAAGATTTGGGTATATATACCTAATGAGATATAAATCTGAAGCTTTTGAAAAGTTCAAAGAGTTTAGGAATGAAGTGGAGAAACAGCGTGGCAAGATAATTAAGACATTACGATCAGATCGTGGTGGTGAATATTTGAGCCACGAGTTTCAGGGTTATCTGAGAGAAAATGGAATTCTCTCACAATTTACCGCTCCTTACACACCACACCAAAACGGTGTCTCCGAAAGGAGAAACAGGACCTTGTTAGACATGGTTAGGTCTATGATGAGTGAGACTCAACTTCCAAAATCGTTTTGGGGATATGCCTTAGACACAGCGGCATACCTTCTAAATAGGGTACCGTCTAAATCTGTTCAGACCACACCATATGAGATATGGAGTGGTAAGAGACCCAACCTGAGTTACCTCAGGGTATGGGGATCGCCAGCTTATGTCAAAGCGCTGACATCAGACAAGCTTAGTGCTAAGAGTACTAAATGTCTATTTGTGGGGTATCCTAAAGGTACTAAGGGATACTACTTCTACTCCATGGAAGAACACAAAGTGTTTGTGTCAAAGAATGCTGAGTTCCTTGAGAAGGATTTGATATCTCAAGGAGGCAGTGGGAGTAAGATTGATCTTGAAGAAGTGCAAGATCCACAAGAACAGATTGAGGAACCCGAGTCTGCTCCGCAGGCGACGTTCTCCAATGGAGAAGTAAACACACAACTCCGTAGATCTACGAGGGTCATCCATCCACCTGAAAGGTACGGGTTTGTGATTGAGAATCAGCAAACTGTTGAGGATGATGAACCAAGTAACTACGAGGAGGCGATCAAAGATGTTGACTCCTCAAAATGGCTTGAAGCCATGGAATCTGAAATGGATTCGATGTATCAAAACAAGGTATGGACCTTGGTTCCTAAACCGCAAGGAATAGTTCCTATCGGTAATAAATGGGTCTTTAAAAGAAAGACTGATACAGATGGCAACGTTCAGACCTACAAAGCTAGGTTGGTGGCGAAAGGGTATCGTCAAAGACAAGGAGTTGACTATGATGAAACTTTCTCACCAGTTGCCATGATCAAATCTATTAGGATCATGCTTGCAATAGCAGCATACCACGACTATGAAATTTGGCAAATGGATGTCAAGACCGCCTTCTTGAATGGGTTCTTGAAGGAGGAAGTGTACATGACACAACCTGAAGGCTTTGAAAACAAAGATCAGGAGCATATGGTATGCAAACTACAAAGGTCAATATATGGGCTAAAGAAAGCATCAAGGAGTTGGAATATACGTTTTGATGAAGTCGTTAAGAGTAACGGTTTTATCAAGAACGAGGATGTACCTTGTGTTTACAGAAAGGTTAGTGGGAGTAATGTCGTCTTCCTAGTGCTTTATGTAGATGACATATTGCTAATAGGAAATGACATCCCCACATTAAAAATAACGAAAGAGTGACTTTCAGAAAACTTTACCATGAAGGATTTGGGAGAGGCAGCCTTTATACTCGGTATAAAGATCTATAGAGATAGATCCAAGAGGCTGCTGGGTTTATCTCAATCCACGTACGTTGACAAGATGCTAAAGAGGTTTAGCATGGAAGGGTCGAAAAGGGGTTTTCTTCCTGTCAGTCATGGGGTACACCTATCAAGGGCTATGTGTCCTAAGTCACAGCCTGAGAAGGATCGCATGAGTGGAATTCCATACGCTTCGGCTATTGGATCCATCATGTATGCCATGATATGTACGAGACCAGATGTCTCATATGCTTTAAGCATTACGAGCAGATACCAGTCAGACCCTGGAGAGGGTCACTGGACGGCAGTCAAAACCATCCTTAAATACTTAAGAAGAACTAAGGATGCGTTTCTGGTCTATGGTGGGGTTAATGAGTTAACAGTGAAAGGGTTCACTGATGCCAGCTTTCAAAGTGACAAAGATGACTGCAAGTCACAGTCAGGATTCGTATTCACCTTAAATGGTGGGGCAGTGTCTTGGAAAAGTCCCAAGCAGGAGACAACAGCAGACTCAACGACAGAGGCTGAATACATAGCTGCTTCAGAAGCAGCTAAGGAGGCAGTGTGGATCAAGAAGTTCGTAAATGAACTAAGGGTGGTTCCAAGCGTGGATGAGCCCATACAGTTGCTTTGCGATAACACTGGAGCCATTGCGCAGTCAAAGGAACCTAGGTTTCATCAAAGATCTAAACACGTGCTCCGCAGATATCATTTGATTAGAGAAATCATTGATAGGAATGATGTAAAAATGGATTATGTTCCCACAAACGATAACCTGGCCGATTCTCTGACAAAGGCTGTTTCTCAGAGAAAACATGATAGTCATTATGAGGCTTTGGGCATACGACTTAGGTCTGATTGGCTCTAGGCCAAGTGGGAGCTTGTTAGCATATGGGTGTCCTAGAGACAATCTTTTGATTAAATAAAGGACACTAGATGTAGAACATTTTTTGTCGCAAATAAATGAAAGCACTATTTATTCAGTTTCATATTGTGTCTCGATATTACTGTTAATATTATATGAACGAACTGGATAAACCCCTTGGAATAGAACAGGTATCTCTTGAGTATCTGTGATGAGATCACGATCATGAGGATTCAAGGATATTGAATGTCTATTCCTAATTATATGTTCCTAGTCTAGAGACACTGAGTCTGGGGATCAGTGATCTCGAGTAAAGACTAGTACGACTTATCTACTTGTATATGGATACAAGGTAAAGACCTCATGAGCTGCAGATATGGAGATATCTTAGCTAAAGTCGTGGGTGGACCTATAAGAGTATAGCTCGCACTGAACAGACCCAAAAAGAGACTCTATGAGGAAATCTCACAGATAGTGTCATTAGAGTAATCTCTTTATGTTTGGGTATGTCTTTCGTTAGACCAGAAGTTATTACCTAGACTGTGTTCTTGAAGGCATGTTTTGATTGTATACCTCGTCTGCCTGAAACATGGAGACTCATAGGTATACTGTTGGGCGTGTCCTTAAAGGGCACAGGGCTAGGGTAATAAGCTAAAGGAATTCGTCAAATCTCTGTGAGAGATTAGGTTATCTGTAAACTGGAGAAATCGGGATGACATTTACAGGGACTCGGGAATCTATGCATAGTAAAAGAGATCATGAGATGATCTGCCTTTAGAGTCAGTAAATTGAAGATTCCCTATTTCGAATAAAGCTTACCCTAAACCGCAGGGGTTGATACATTTCCTTACCCTAGGTTAATGGGAAGATAACCGAGACGAAGGGAAATACATACGGTAACCAAATATGTGCAATAGGTTGATCAAGTCATTAATCTGACTAGTTCTGGGGCAACAAAGCATTGCTAGTGCTCTGTGTTGTCATTAATTGGGTTGTGGGCTTGTTGGGCCCAAGCCCAGTTATGTCAGAAGCTAAGTTGGACCTAATGGGTCACACACTAACACCTTGTAGTCATGATGGACTAGCTTTAAAGGTATTGGGCCTAATAATGTTGTTAGCCCAAGAAGCTGTTTGGAAGCCCACCTAAATGGGTGGGTGGTGCATGGAGTTTAGTAATGGGCTTGGATAGTCCAAGCCATTACTAATTAATTTAATTAGTTAAATTAATAATCAAATATTTGAATTTCGAATTTTGAATTTGAAATTTGAATTTTGAAATTTGAATTTAGAATTTGAATTTCGAAATTCGAATTTTGAATTTGAAATTTGAAATTTGAAATTTGAAATTTGAATTTGGATTTGAATTTTGAAATTCGAATTTTCAATTTGAAATTTGAAATTTTGAATTTTGAATTTGAGTGTTTGAACGTTTGAATTCAAGTGTTTGAATTCGAATTTGAATTGGTTTTGAAAAGTTGTTTCATAACAAAAGGATAAGACAGGATCTTATTGGAGCATATTCCTTGGATCAAGAAGCATCTTTGGAGGCACTCCCTTGGCTGTTTGGTGCGCAACTTTTAGGTGATAAGAATGTTATCTTATCACTTAAAACAAACCTCCATTCAGATTTGGTGGTTGAGGGAATCAGTGGGTGAGTTGATTCAAATTTTGAATGCAACTACTCAATGTATTTGGACCCCTTCTAGGGCTGAATTATGCGCATGAGAAGTATATACTATATGATAGTTTATGAATTTAAGTTTAAATTATTTTGAACTTAATTTCATGTGGATAAGATTGGAGGTTGTTGGGAAAGTTAGTTTTGCAACAGCTCCACCTTATCTCACTGTTCTATGCGCAACTTTCAAAGAGATTTGAAAGTTTGTTTTTCATTTTGAATGATTTAATTCCCTCCTCCTCTCCAAGTTTGCGCATAAATATAACTTGTTCCTCACCTTAGGGTTTTGTGAAAACCTAGCCAACTCTCCTCCATCTATGCACCATTCTGTAGGGTAGCTCACTACACCTTTCCAAACAGAATACCTAGCCTCCACCTTCACCACTTGTGCGCATAGCAAGCCTCACTGTGGTGTTCATCTGGTGGCTTTCAAGAAAGGGTTCTTGCATCATTGACGAACGGTGGTGTGGATCGCCATTAGAGGGTTTGAACCCTTCAAGCCTGACATCTGATCTCTTATAGGTCCACCCACGACTTTAGCTAAGATATCTCCCTGACTGATCAGGCCAAAACAAGGTAACATCATGCTGTCTTAAAGCATGAACCTATGTGTGCATGTATGTTCCGCAGTAAAATTTTTGTTTTACACCTTACATGCATCGGCCTTCAAAGGCCACTTTACTTTCATATCCTTGAATCCTCATGATCGTGATCTCGTCACAGATACTCAAGTGATACCTGTTCCATTCCAAGGGGTTTATCTAGTTCGTTCATATAATATTAACAATAATATCGAGACACAATATGAAACTGAATAAATAGTGCTTTCATTTATTTGCGACAAATAAATTTCTACATCTAGTGTCCTTTATTTAATCAAAAGTTTGTCTCTAGGACACCATATACTAACAAGCTCCCACTTGGCCTAGAGCCAATCAGACCTAAGTCGTATGCCCAAAGCCTCATAATGACTATCATGTTTTCTCTGAGAAACAGCCTTTGTCAGAGAATCGGCCAGGTTATCATCTGTGGGAACATAATCCATTTTTACATCATTCCTATCAATGATTTCTTTAATCAGATGATATCTGCGGAGCACGTGTTTAGATCTTTGATGAGGCCTAGGTTCCTTTGACAGTGCAATGGCTCCTGTGTTGTCGCAAAGCAACTGTATGGGCTCATCCACGCTTGGAACCACCCTTAGTTCATTTATGAACTTCTTTATCCACACGGCCTCTTTAGCTGCTTCTGAAGCAGCTATGTATTCAGCCTCTGTCGTTGAATCTGTTGTTGTCTCCTGCTTGGAACTCTTCCAAGATACTGCCCCACCATTTAAGGTGAATACGAATCTTGACTGTGACTTGCAGTCATCTTTGTCACTCTGAAAGCTGGCATCAGTGAACCCTTTCACTGTTAACTCATTAACCCCACCATAGACCAGAAACACATCCTTAGTTCTTCTTAAGTATTTAAGGATGGTTTTGACTGCCGTCCAGTGACCCTCTCCAGGGTCTGACTGGTATCTGCTCATAATGCTTAAAGCATATGAGACATCTGGTCTCGTACATATCATGGCATACATGATGGATCCAATAGCCGAAGCGTATGGAATTCCATTCATGCGATCCTTCTCAGGCTGTGACTTAGGACACATAGCCCTTGATAGGTGTACCCCATGACTGACAGGAAGAAAACCCCTTTTCGACCCTTCCATGCTAAACCTCTTTAGCATCTTGTCAACGTACGTGGATTGAGATAAACCCAGCAGCCTCTTGGATCTATATCTATAGATATTTATACCAAGTATAAAGGCTGCCTCTCCCAAATCCTTCATGGTGAAGTTTTCTGAAAGCCACTTTTTCGTTATTTTTAATATGGGGATGTCATTTCCTATTAGCAATATGTCATCTATATAAAGCACTAGGAAGACGACATTACTCCCACTAACCTTCCTGTAAACACAAGGTTCATCCTCGTTCTTGATAAAACCGTTACTCTTAACGACTTCATCAAAATGTATATTCCAACTCCTTGATGCTTGCTTTATCCCATATATTGACCTTTGTAGTTTGCATACCATATGCTCCTGATCTTTGATTTCAAAGCCTTCAGGTTATGTCATGTACACTTCCTCCTTCAAGAACCCATTCAAGAAGGCGGTCTTGACATCCATTTGCCAAATTTCGTAGTCGTGGTATGCTACTATTGCAAGCATGATCCTAATAGATTTGATCATAGCAACTGGTGAGAAAGTTTCATCATAGTCAACTCCTTGTCTTTGACGATACCCTTTCGCCACCAACCTAGCTTTGTAGGTCTGAACGTTGCCATATGCATCAGTCTTTCTTTTAAAGACCCATCTATTTCCGATAGGAACTATTCCTTGCGGTTTAGGAACTAAGGTCCATACCTTGTTCTGATACATCGAATCCATTTCAGATTCCACGGCTCAAGCCATCTAGAGGAGTCAACATCTTTGACCGCCTCCTCGTAGTTACTTGGTTCATCATCCTCAATAGTTTGCTGATTCTCAATCACAAACCCGTACCTCTCAGGTGGATGGATGACCCTCGTAGATCTACGGAGTTGTGTGTTTACTTCTCTATTGGAGAACGTCGCCTGCGGAGCAGACTCGGGTTCTTCAATCTGTTCTTGTGGATCTTGCACTTCTTCAAGATCAATCTTACTCCCACTGCCTCCTTGAAAGATCAAATCCTTCTCAAGGAACTCAGCATTCTTTGACACAAACACTTTGTGTTCTTCTATGGAGTAGAAGTAGTATCCCTTAGTACCTTTAGGATACCCTACAAATAGACATTTAGTACTCTTAGCACTAAGCTTGTCTGATGTCAACGCTTTGACATAAGCTGGCGATCCCCATACCCTGAGGTAACTCAGGTTGGGTCTCTTACCACTCCATATCTCATATGGTGTGGTCTGAACATATTTAGACTGTACCCTATTTAGAAGGTATGCCGCTGTGTCTAAGGCATATCCCCAAAACAATTTTGGAAGTTGAGTCTCACTCATCATAGACCTAACCATGTCTAACAAGGTCCTGTTTCTCCTTTCGGAGACACCATTTTGGTGTGGTGTGTAAGGAGCGGTAAGTAGTGAGAGAATTCCATTTTATCTTAGATAATCCTGAAACTCGTGGCTCAAATATTCACCACCATGATCTGATCGTAATGTCTTAATCATCTTGCCACGCTGTTTCTCCACTAGATTCCTAAACTCTTTGAACTTTTCAAAAGCTTCAGATTTATATCTCATTAGGTATATATACCCAAATCTTGATTTATCATCTGTAAAGGTAATGAAATAGGAATATCCACCTCTAGCCTCAATAGACATTGGGCCAAATACATCAGTATGAATGAGTTCTAATAACTCCCCAGCCTTATGACTCTCAAGCCCTTTGGGCTTTTGTCGAATCATTTTCCCAGCTAGACAAGATTCACACTGTCCATAGGATTCCAAATCCATGGAGTCCAGGTATCCATCTCTATGCATCCTAGACAATCTTGTTTCATTTATGTGCCCTAGTCTACAGTGCCAAAGATAAGATTGATTATCCGTCCTAGGTCGTTTCACATCTATATTGAGCACTTCATTTCCCATTTCCGACATATACAATCCATTTATTAAAGAAGCAGTACCATAAACCATATCATTCAAAATGATAGAAAAAGTACCATCCCTAATACTGAAAGTATAACCATCTTGTTCTAAACAAGAAATTGAAATAATGTTTCTAGAAATATGCGGAACATAAAGACAATTATTCAAATGCAATAAAAGGCTCGTAGGCAAAATAAGGTCAGCATCTCCAACTGAATGAGCAGCAACCCTTGCTCCATTACCAACGCGGAGATCCACCTCGTTTCTTTCCAATCTCCTTGGTCTCCTAAGTACCTGCAACACATTGCAGATATGAGAACCAAATCCGGTATCCAATACCCATGAGGTTGGATTAGCATAAGAATAATTTATCTCAATCATGAAAATACCCGAGGCAGAAGCATCACCATGCTTCTTGTCCTTCACATTGTTCAGGTAGTCTGGACAATTCCTCTTCCAGTGGCTTTTCTTGCCACAATGGAAGCACTGAGCATCACCCTTGTCCTTAGGTGCCTTCTTACCCTTCTTTTTGCCCTTCTTCTTCTTGGATTTTCCTTTGGGCTTAATGGGGTCACCTTTTGCAGGCTCCTTACCTTTTCCCTTGGCCTTGCTAGGCCCACCAATCAAAAGAGCCTGTGTCCTATCCTTCTTGATAGACACTTCAGCTATTGTTAACATGCTTAACAACTCAGGCAAGCTCACTTGCATCCATGCATATTGTAATTCATGATGAATTGACTGAAGGAAGGTGGAAGTGAGGTGAGGACTAAGTCATTACTTAGCTCGACATCCATGATGAAGCCTAGGTTTCCTAGCTTCTCAATCAGCCCGATCATCTTGAGAACATGGCTGCCAACAGACATGCTCTCAGTCATTCTACAAGAGAACAGTTCTCTTGAGGCCTTATACCTCTCATGCCTGCCTTTAATATCATACAACTCCTTGAGATGCACGATAATAGAGGGAACATCCATATGCTCATGCTGCTTTTGCAGTTCAGGTGACATGGATGCCAACATGATGCATACTGCTGTCACATTGTCATCCAAGTGTTGTTGATGGGTTACGAAATCAAATCCCGCAAACCCTTCTTCCCCTTCCCGTGGAGCTACGGGTATTATAGCATCTAAAACATAGGCAATCTTTTCGGCCCTTAGAACAATTCTTAGGTTCCGATACCAGTCCATAAAATTTGAACCGGTCAGTTTATTCGTATCGGTTATTGAACGCAGTGACAGTGGATTAGTCATACTATAAGCTGAAAAAGATGTAAAGATAGTTTTAGTTAATATACGGTTATTGTAAGAACCTGCACCGCTAATTAAGGTAATTAGTTAATTAATTATGATAATTAGGAAATGATTCCATAATTGACCTTAATAATTATTATTTGGCTTAAATAATTATAGTAAGTGAGTAAGAATGCTGAAAGTCGCTTTTCGGAAGAAAAGTGCAGATACCGATTCTGCTACCCGGTATAAATGCGTACCGGAAAAGCATCCCGGAAAATTATAACGAGTGCATGATAATTACTAGAATATTATGTAGGACTTGTAAAACAAGTTTCAAGTCAAAATAATGAGAAATGATGCTAGAACTGATACTGGCTATGGAAAAGCGCGTAACGGAAAGGTGCTCCGAAAAATAAAATAAAAATATGAAAAATCTTAGAAAAATGTGTAGGTTTAGATTCCAAAGTTTGGGATCAAGAGCTTTTGCGTTGCTATTAAGGCTAATACGGCGCGTTAAGTGATCAATGGCCTATATATTCATTAGTATAGGCACAAAACCCTAGGTCTCTTTTCTCCTCTACGTGAATGTGGGCTGCATCTTGTGTTTTCCATGCTGCCACCCTCTTCCTTGCTTAGGAAACCACCATTTTGATCACTTTCCTCCATTGTTCTTCACTAAAGACTTTGAGTGTGTGAGGAAGACCATTTGTGTGGGTGAAAGGGAGCTGAGTGTGGTTGTCCAGCTTCTGTTTTGAGTGGGTAAAGGGTTGTCTTGGGTTGTGTGGGTGGTGTGAGCTTGGTGTGAGTATTTTGTTGCTTAAAGAAGCAACCTTTGAGTAGAAAGATCAAGTCTTGAGCACCATTTTCGTACACCTTTTTGTGGCCTGAGTTGAGGAGCTGTTGGAGAGCTCCAAGAGCACTGTCCATTCTGTTTTTGAGCTTTGGTAAGTTATACCAACTATTATCATGAGTTTAAATGCTTAAAAATGGAACCTTGATGCATGTATTGAGCTAAGTTGATAACTTAAGGGTGGGGAAGGTTAAACACACCTAGAAATGCATGTTTAAGTGTCTATAATCGGTTAAAGTTGGACCCTTTGGACTGGATATTCACGAAATGCAGAAACTGCATTCTGTCATGAGATATCCGGATATTTGTCGAACAGATATCCGGATATGGTATCCGGATATTCATATCCGGATATGGGATCTGGATATGGTATTCCGGATATGGTCAGTGTGATATCCGGATATTGCATATCCGGATATGTCCCAAGGAATATCCGGATATTCTAGGATTCGAAGAACAGTAGCTGTGCTGTGTGAACAGTAGGCTATTGGGGGTTTGTGGACCCTAGATTAAGGAAGTTGGACTTCTGTAATTAATGAACTAAGTCAGAATCACATGATTAAGGGCTTATGGCTTTGTTGGAAGCCTTAAGACGTAAAACGTAAAGGAAAGACGTAGTCTTTAAGTTGTATGCTTGTGATGCATAATTAATGATATATTATTGATCCATAACAGATTGTGATACTGCTGTGTTTGGACTTGAGAGTGGTTGGACTCTTGGCTTGGATAGCTAGCTTGCAAGGTAAGCTTTCATGTCCTCGGTTTAGCCATGTTGTGGTTCCACCATGTCCCATGGGGATATGGTTATATGCATGCTGTGTTACATGCTTTTGATATTTGGAAATGTTGTTGAGCTGTTATATACAATGTGCCTTTATGATATGCATGTGGTGTCCACCTTTACGGTAAGCCTGAGTATGTAGTACATACGATAAGGTGAGGCTGTGGGTGAGGTGCAAGCGGTGTTCCTTGTACTCATGTGGGTTTAGACGTATTCCTACATTTCTTTGGCCAGTAGATTGTATAAAAACACATGGCACGAATATCTGTTGCACTGCATAGTTTTGGAACTAATATTGGAAATATTGCTTTTGAACTTATAATGCACATGTAAGTGAGCTTGGGGTGGAAGATCCTTGAGGACCCCTTGTCTTACTGAGATTTCTTGTTTAGAGATCTCACCCCACGTTTGGGGACGCTTATTTCAGGATCAGGTAATGTTGAGGGCTCAGTGGCAGGAGGCCAGAGTTGAGTTAGACATATCTGTGTTATGCTGACATTGGATGCTGGTTATTGACTGCTGTTATGTTTTCCGTTATTATTATGTTGAGACTGATAGTGGGCATTATTGCCTTATTTGGTGAGCATGGGGTTTGTCCATGCCACATAGACTTCTTATTGTCTTCTTTAGTTAATGTTGTATTAAAGTATCAGGATTTGTTGTCCAGGCTATGTGTTGTAGTCCTGTGACTTTAGATACTCACATCATATTTATATATGAGGTATTCAGTTAGTTGTCTTGCAATTCACATACAAGCAGTATTTTATGAAATTGATTAAGTAATCAAGTTGGCTAAGATTAATGACGTCATAATTGAATTAAAGAAAAAGTTATTCTGCATTTTAACTAAGCGTGGCTTAATACGATAGTATGTTAACAATCCGGGTTAACACGGGTTGTTACAGTTATGTAGTTAAAAAGCAAATTATTAAAGACTTTAAATAATTTTCCCCTCCCACTATTTTATGTAAGTCAATGACCCTTACTATTTGACTTAGGGTTAATCTACTTTTAGATTTTACCTTAGTGGGATTAAGAGTGCGATTATTTATTTTAATCTCCGTCTTAGACCGCAAGATTAATCTAAATAATGGGTTGATCTTTATAAACAGTATCTCATACCCTCTCTTAACTTTAGGTTGACAACTCTTTGTCACTTAGTGGTGCATATCATGCAACCAACCTAGCACCATTACCCTAAGCACATAAGTCCGGCTGTGCCTGCAACTTATGTCTTAGTTAAGCATTAAACCAGCACCCTAAGTGTCTTACACTTCAAACACTACTCTAGCTCAACGAAATAGTGGGTCCCAACTGAGTTGTGGAGCACCACTATGTAGAAGAGGTTTGAGTAGCATTGGTGGTGGGAGGTAATCATACGCTTAATTATTTATTCCTTTTAAGGGTTCCTTTTATTTTAGGGTTAATTAGGTCTCATCAAACGCATGTTGTAAGTTATCATGCTAGTCGTAACCTATGTCAAACACCTATCGGTTTACACTAGTCGCTATTGGACAAACATAATAACCATACAAAACGCGGTTTGCCTAATTCATTCATACTAGACGTTCTAATCATACATGCATATAAACAGTTTATATTGAGATAGTCATGGTGCTCGCGCTTTTTGTCCATTTTGCTTCTTTAAGCAATGGCCGCTTGTCGTCTATACGCCACTAGCCTATTTCTCTAATTACACATAATTAAAGAAACTCCAAAACATCTTTGGAGGGACAAAATTACAAAAATTAAATTACAAATACACTTGTAAATTAAAAGGCGCAATTACAAATTAATTTAAAATTCAAAAATTTTAAATCCGGGCACCATGACCATCCCCTTCCTGTTTGTACCTGAAAGGATCAAAACTTGCAAACACAAACATTATATTATCACATAATATTTTCACATATATTTTGACATTTAACATTTAAACATCAAAATAATATCAAGATTCATATTCTTAAATTTCTCTAGTTGCCCGAATTTAAAAACAATTTTAATTCAAATTTTGTTAATTCTTTCTTAAAGAAAACAAAATTAAACCATGCATGTAGCCACAAACCCCTTTATGGCCGAACCATATAGTAGACTATATGATAAATTTCGTCACAAAATTTCATGCATATAAACATGACACAATTCATAGAGAAAAATAAGAAAACATTCAAGGTACTCTTAGTACCCTCCATGGCCGAATCTACCCTTTCAAAAGGGTGTTCCTTTTAAGACTTTCATAAAAAAGAAACTAAACCATGATGCATAATGTTTTATGAACACAGAATCAAATTTACATGTTCATAAAAACAAAAACTTTAACACCTTAAAGGATTTGTGATTCAAAATCCATATGCAGAATTAAACTTTAACCCTTTAAAGATTTTGACCGTGAAAAAACTCTTTTCACAAACAAGGTACCATCACCCGCCGATGGTAAAGCAACCGGGCTCTGATACCACTTGAAAGTAAACTGGCCTTTGATGGCCGATGCATGTAAGGTGTAAAAAATAAAAATTTATTGCGGAAACATACATGCACACATGGATTCATGCTTTAGGACAGCATGATGTTACCTTGTTTTTGGCCTGATCAGTCAGGGAGATCAGTTGTCAGGTCTGAAGGGTTCAAACCCTCTAATGGTGATCCACACCACCGTTCGTCAATGATGCAAGAACGCCTTCTTGAAAGCCACCAGATGATCACCACAATGAGGCTTGCTATGCGCACAAGTGGTGAAGGTCGAGGCTAGGTATTCTGTTTGGAAAGGTGTAGTGAACTATCCTACAGAATGGTGCATGAGATGAAAGGAGTGTAGGCTAGGTTTTTTCAAAACCCTAAGGAGAGGAACATGTCTTGTTATATGCACACTTTGATGGAAGAGAGAATGATAATTAAAATGAAATTATCCTTCCAAAATGATTTGAAAGTGGCGCATGAATAAGGGAGGATAAGGTGGAGTTGTTGCAAAACGAATCTTGCCAACAACCTCCAATCTTATCCTCATGAAACTAAGTTCAAAACAATTCAAAATTAGATTCATAAACTATCATATAGTATTTATTTCATGCGCATAATTCAGCCCTAAAAGGGGTCCAAATATGTTGAGTAGTTGCATTCAAAATTTGAACCAACTCACTATTCTCTCAACTACCAAATCTGATTGGAGCTTTGTTTTAAGTGACAAGATGACATCCTTATCACCTAAGTGTGCGCCCCAAACAGCCCCAAAGTTTGCTCCATAGATCTCTTCTTGATCCAAGGAATTTGTTCCAATAAGATCTTATCATATCCTTTTGTTATGAAACAACTTTTCATAGTCAATTCAAATGTTCAAACATTCAAATTCAAAATTTCAAAATTCCAATTCAAAATTCGAATTTCAAAATTCAAATTCCAAATTCAAATTTCAAAATTCAAAATTCAAAATTCAAATTTCAAATTCAAAATTCGAATTTCCTGCCCATTACTAAGCTCCATGCACCCTCCACCCTTTTAGGTGGGCTTCCAAACAACTTCTTGGGTTAACAACCATTATTAGGCCCAATACTGTAACAGCCCGTGTTAACCCGGATTGTTAACATACTATCATATTAAGCCACGCTTAATTAAAATGCGGAATAACTTTTTCTTTAATTCAATTATGACGTCATTAAACTTAGCCAACTTGATTACTTAACCAATTTCATAAAATACTGCCTGTATGTAAATTGCAAGACAACTAACAAAAATACCTCATACATAAATAATAATGAGTATCTAAGTCACAGGACTACTACACATAGCCTGGACCAAACATCCTGATACTTTAATACAACTTTAACTAAAAAGACAATAACAAGTCTGTGTGGCATGGACAAACCCCATGCTCACCAAATAAGGCAACAATGCCCAAATAGCAGTCTCAACATAATATCATAATCAAAGCAGAAAACATAACAGCAGTCAACATCCAGCATGTCACCATATTAGCAAAACATAGATAAGTCTAACTCAGCTCTGGCCTCCTGCCACCTGAGCCCTCAACATTACCTGAACCTGAAATAAGCGTCCCCAAACGTGGGGTGAGATCTCCAAACAAGAAATCTCAGTAAGACAAGGGGTCCTCAAGGATCTTCCACCCCAAGCTCACTTACATGTGCAATATAAGATCAAAAACAGTATTTACAATATTAGTTCCAAAACTATGCAGTGCAACAGATATTCATGCCATGTGTGTTTATACAATCTACTGGCCAGAGAAATGCAGGAATATGTCTATACCCACATGAGTACAAGGAACACCGCTTGCACCTCACCCTCAGCCTCACCATCTTGTATGTGCCACATACTCAGGCTTACCGTATAGGTGGACATCACATGCATATCATAAAAGCACATTGCATAAAATAGCTCAACAGCATTTCCAAAACATCAAAGCATGTAACACAGCATGCATAAACCACATCCCCATGGGACATGGTGGAACCAGAACATGGCTAAACCGAGGACACGAAAGCTTACCTTGCAAGCTAGCTATCCAAGCCAAGAGTCCAACCACTCTCAAGTCCAAACACAGCAGTATCACAATCTGTTATGGACCAATAATATATCATTAATTATGCATCACAAGCATACAACTTAAAGACTACGCCATTCCTTTACGTTTTACGTCTTAAGGCTTCCAACAAAGCCATAAGCCCTTAATCATACGATTCTGACTTAGTCCATTAATTACAGAAGTTCAACTTCCTTAATCTAGGGTCCACAAACCCCCAATAGCCTACTGTCCCCACAACACAGCTACTGTTCTGTGAAATCCCAGAATATCTGGATATTACAAGGGACATATCCGGATATGCAATATCCGGATATCATACTGACCATATCTGGATATACCTTATCCGGATATCCAGATCCCTCAGCCGGATATGAATATCCGGATACCATATCCGGATACTGATATCCGGATATCTGTTCGACAAATATCCGGATATCTCACGACAGAATGCAGTTTCTGCATTTCGTGAATATCCAGTCTAAAAATCCCACTTTTAATTGATTATAGACACTTAAACATGCATTTCTAGGTGTGTTTAACCTTCTCCACCCTTAAGTTATCAACTTAGTTAACTACATGCATCAAGGTTCCATTTTTAAGCATATAAACTCAAGTTCAAAGGTGGTGATCATACCACAAGCCAAAAGCAGAGTAGATGATGCTCTTAGAGCTCACTCAACAGCTCCAAAGACTGCCTCCCCCACAGTGCACGAAAATGCACACCAAGATGAGTCCTTTCTTCACAAAGGTGGCTTCTTGGAGCTTCCACAACCAAGGAGAAGCTCATAACTCTCACTCAACACAACTCAGCCCTTTCACACCCTTCTAACAGTGACCAAATACAGAATGTAAGGCTCCCCACACACAAAACCTCAACCACACACAATCATGGTGCAAAGAGGGAAGGAAGGTGAAGAAAGGTGGTCACTTTGGAGGTTTGTCTATGGAGGAAGGGGTGAGGACACAAAAGGGCACTCAACTGCTGCACACACTCACGTAGAAAGCCAATATGGCCTAGGGTTTTGTGCTAAGTTAGTATATATAGGGGTTTAAGCCATAACGCGCAGTATTAACCTTAATAGCAACGCAAAAGATTTTGATCCCAAACTTTGGAATCTAAACCTACACATTTTTCTAAGATTTGACATATTTTTATTTTATTTTTCGGAGTACCTTTCCGGTACACGCTTTTCCATAGCCAGTATCAGTTCTGGCATCAGATTACATTATTCTGACTTGAAACTTGTTTTACAAGTCCTACATAATATTCTAGTGATTATCATGCATTTGTTATAATTTTCCGGGATACTTTTCCGGTACGCATTTATACCGGGTAACAGAACCGGTATCTGCGCTTTTCTTCCGAAAAGCGACTTTCAGCATTTTTACTCACTCAGTATAATTATTTAAGCCCAATAATAATTATTAAGGTCAATTATGGAATCTTTTCCTAATTATCATAATTAATTCACTAATTACCTTAATTAACGGTGCAGGTTCTTACATTCACCCCACCTTTTTAAGGATTTTGTCCTCAAAATCAGAAACATACCTGTCTCGAAAGTCGGGATACTGCCGGAGAAGCTCATCCTCTCGCTCCCACGTGCACTCCTCGGGACTACGCCCAGTCCACTGCACCTTGACCATCGGAATAGTCTTGCTTCTAAGCTGCTTCTCGCCTCGATCAAGAATCTTGAGTGGTCCGACGGGAGTCTTTAGGTTCTCCCGAACCTCCACATCATCCAGCTGCACCACGTGCGAAGGATCTGCTATGTACCTCCGAAGTTGAGATACGTGAAACACGTTATGGATGTTGGCTAGGTTCGGAGGTAAGGCAAGTCGATAGGCAACAGGTCCTACTCTACCAAGGATCTGGTAGGGCCCAATGAACCGCGGGCTCAACTTCCTCACTTCGAGTTCCCGTCCAACACCGGTGACAGGTGAAAGTCTCACAAACACGTGCTCACCTTCACTAAACTCCAGTGGACGATGCTTGACATCATAGTAGCTTTTCTGGCGATTCTGCGCCTGCTTCAACTTTTCCCTGATCATCTGGATCTGCTGGGTGGTATCTTGGACAAAGTCCAAGCCAAATAGCTCTTTATCTCCAACCTCGGACCAGCAAGTAGGAGTCCGACACCTCCTACCATACAGCGCCTCGTAGGGTGCCATGCCCAGACTAGCATGAAAACTGTTGTTGTACGAGAATTCTACCAACGGAAGGTACCTATCCCATGCCGAACCCTGCTCCAACGTGCAAGCTCTCAACATGTCCTCCAATGTCTGGATGGTCCGCTCAGTCTGTCCGTCAGTCTGAGGGTGATAGGCGGTACTCAATCTCAACTGCGTACCAAAAGCCTCCTGCAGCGCCTCCCAGAACCGAGATGTGAACTTCAGGTCCCTATCACTGATGATACTCTCGGGCACCCCGTGAAGCCTCACAATCTCGCGGACATATAGCTTGGCCAACTGCTCTGTAGTGAAGCTCACCTTCACTGGAAGAAAATGGGCAGACTTGGTCAATCTGTCCACAATGACCCAAATAGAGTCACAACCAGCCTGAGTCTTAGGCAATCCCACCACGAAGTCCATGGAAATACTCTCCCACTTCCACTGTGGAATCTCCAGAGGTTGAAGTTTACCATACGGTTTCTGGTGCTCAATCTTCACCTTCTGACATATAAGGCACTTGGACACGTAGACCATTATGTCCTCCTTCATGCCCGGCCACCAAAAATTTCTCTTTAAGTCCTGATACATTTTTGTAGCACCAGGGTGGATAGTAAACCGGCCCTTATGAGCCTCTGCCATAACCTCCTCAGTCAATGGTCCTCGAGGAATAACAATCCTCTTCTGAAACAGCAACAAACCATCCTCATTACAAGACACACCGTCCTGGTTCTTCACATAATCAAGGCACTCTCTTTGCACTTGCGCCTCTTTAATCTTTTCCATCAGCTCATTAATCACTTATGCTGTTTCCATCTCAAGCAGTGCGCCCCCAAACAAGGAGTTCACTCTCAAGTCTCTAAACTTTTCGATCACCTCGTAGTCGCTCATCATCAAGCTGGATAAGCTCACGGATTTCCGACTCAAAGCATCGGCTACCACATTGGCCTTGCCAGGATGATACCTCAACTCAAAGTCGTAGTCCTTCAAGAACTCCATCCATCTCCGATGTCTCATGTTCAACTCCTTCTGGTCAAACAGATATTTCAGACTCTTGTGGTCACTGAATACCGCAAACTTCATGCCATACAGGTAATGCCTCCAAATCTTGAAAGCAAAAACAATAGCTGCCAACTCCAAGTCGTGAGTCGGGTAGTTCTCCTCATGAGGTTTCAACTGTCTTGAAGCATAAGCAACCGTTTTTCCTTTCTGCATTAACACACAGCCTAGCCCCTTACCAGAGGCATCGCAATATAACTCAAACTGCTCCGCAGGATCAGGAAGGACTAACACAGGAGTAGTAGTCAGTCTCTCCTTCAACTCCTGGAAGCACTCCTCACACTCATGTGTCCACACGAATGGAGTCTCCTTCCGGGTAAGGCGGGTTATCGGTAGCACCATCTTGGAGAATCCCTCTATGAACCTCCTGTAGTACCCTGCCAAACCCAAGAAGCTTCTCACTTCTGTAACCGTCTTGGGCCTCTCCCAATCCATCACGGCCTCAATCTTGTTAGGATCAATTGCAACTCCATCAGCGGAAATCACATGACCCAGAAATTTCACCGCCTTGAGCCAAAACTCACATTTTGACGGCTTAGCATATAGCTTTTTCTCTTTCAACACTTGCAAAACAATCTTAAAGTGCTCAGCATGCTCTTTCTTTGTCTTGGAGTAAATCAAGATGTCGTCAATGAAGACGATCACAAACTGATCCAGGGACGGCTGGAAGATCCTGTTCATGTAGTCCATGAACACTGCGGGTGCATTGGTGAGTCCAAACGGGATCACCAAATACTCATAATGCCCGTACCTCGAGCGAAACGTTGTCTTTGGGACATCCTCCGACTTTACCCGTATCTGATGGTAACCGGACCGGAGATCAATCTTGGAATACACGCAAGCACCCCTGAGCTGATCCAGCAAATCATCAATGCGTGGAAGGGGATACTTGTTCTTGATTGTCACCTTGTTCAACTGTCTGTAGTCGGTGCACAACCGCATGGTCCCATCTTTCTTTTTCACAAAAATAACCGGTGCTCCCCAAGGAGACACACTCGGCCGGATAAAATCTTTCGCTGAGAGCTCCTCAATATGCTTATTCAGCTCTGCCAACTCCGGTGGCGACATCCGGTATGGAGCCAATGATATAGGCCCCACACCAGGCAATAAGTCAATGGAGAACTCTATATCTCTCTGCGGTGGAAACTCAGGAATCTCCTCAGGAAACACCTCGAGGAATTCCCTCACCACAGGAATGCCAGTGAGATCCTCCTGTGTCCCACTCACCAAACCTCCCAACATGACATAGCCAAATGCCCCTGCTCTCAAGGCCCTCCTCGCCTGCAGGACTGAAATGAACGGTGAGGAACTGGCTGTGGACCCACCCGGAGACATCACCACTCTCTTGGCACAACAATCAATCAATGCACAGTTTTTGGACAACCAATCCATGCCCAGAATAATCTCCAAGTTGGCCATCGGCAATCCTGTCAGATCTACCGAGAAGTCACGACCATCCCACTGAAATGCTACATCGCGATGGACAGTGGAGGTCAAATTTTTTTCTCCAGTGGTGGTGGTCACCCGCATCGGTGGAGAAAGCACATCACTGGGCAACTCAAGCCCCACAGCAATAGGGGTAGCAACAAAAGAGTGCGTTGCCCCGGAATCAAAAAGCACATCAACAGCTGAACCACCAATGGTAACAGTACCTCTGACCAGGTTCGGAGCTCTGTCCGACTGCTGACGATCAAGTGTGTACACTCGCCCCATAATAGGTGGCACTGCTGGTGCCCCAGTAGGAACCATCTGCAATGGCACAGCCTGACTGCAGCAACTCTTGCCGTCGGGCAATCTCTGGAGTAGTGGCCCTCCTTGCCACACTGAAAGCAAATCAGCTGACCGGTAGAACACGGCCCAAAATGAGTCTTCCCACGTCCCGAACACTTGGGAGCAGGAGGTCTAGCTGCGCTCCCCTGAGCAGAAGTCCTCTTGAATTGATTCAGCGCTTGCCGAGCAGCCATCTGTTTACCCTTTCCCTTGTTCCCAAACTTCCCGTCTCGCCAAGAAGTGGAACTACCAGCTACCTTTGTCGTCGTCATCGTCGTCTCATCCGTCTTGGCCTTCTTGGCCTTACTCGTGCTGTAGAAATCTTCAATATCATGACACTGCTGAACCAGTGTCCCAAAATCTCTGGAAGCAGACCCAGCTAAGTAACCAGCAATATCATCACTAAGTCCCCTGCGAAACTTAGCAGCCAAGAATGTAGGAGTAGGCCTCGCCATCCTGAAGTGTGAAAACTTCACCAGCTCGTTAAACTTGGCCAGGTACTCGTCAACTGACAATGAGCCCTGAACCAAACTATCAAACTCCCCTTGCTTCCTCTCCTGGGCATCATACGGGAAATACTGACCTAGAAAACACTCCTCAAAGAACGGCCACGTCATCACATGGCCCTGCATCTCGTAGATGAGAGAAATGTTGGTCCACCACTCATAGGCCTCGCCCTCCAGCATGTAAGTGGCAAACATCAACTTCTGCGGATCGGTACACTGCATGATCCGGAAGATCTTGTCCAACGCCTGTAACCATCTGGCAGCAGCAATGGGATCATAAGATCCGTTAAAAGAAGGTGGCTTGTGCTTACGGAAAGCATTCAGCCGGCGGTCGATCTCGTCTCGATCATCAGCAAATACGGTTGCAAGCCCCCGTCAAATGACTACCCTCACCCATCTGACTCTGGGTGTCTTCCTGTTGACTAGGTGGAGGCGGTGGCGGCGGAGGAGGTAGTGGAGGACACTGGCCAGCAGCAGGACCAACCCTCAACTCCTCCAACATGACCTTCATCATAGTCATGTTGGCCATCCGGTTCTCCTCCAGAACCTCAGCAATGGCTCGCCTGTTCGCCTCTCTGATGGCGTCCAGCATCGCCTGGTTTGCCAACCTCGTGGCCTCCTGGTCGGCTAGTCGGGCCGCCTGCATCTCGGCTAATGCAGCCAGGATAGGATCCGATTGATCCTCGCTCGTACTAGGGTTCCTCCTTGGTGGCACCATGACTCTGCACAAGTTAGACAAAGAATGAGTTGATCAGGCCCACGCCATGTGATCACATATGCATTATCATAACACACACCAATCAGAGAGACCACAAAGTAGACACGCAACGAAACATCCTAAGTTATTGCAATACATACAGGCTCATCCCTAGAAAGTGCTCTGATACCATAAAATGTAACAGCCCGTGTTAACCCGGATTGTTAACCTACTATCATATTAAGCCACGCTTAATTAAAATGCGGAATAACTTTTTCTTTAATTCAATTATGACGTCATTAAACTTAGCCAACTTGATTACTTAACCAATTTCATAAAATACTGCCTGTATGTAAATTGCAAGACAACTAACAGAAATACCTCATACATAAATAATAATGAGTATCTAAGTCACAGGACTACTACACTTAGCCCAATACCTTTAAAGCTAGTTTATAATGATTACAAGGTGTTTGTGTGTGACCCATTAGGTCCAACTTAGCTTCTGACATAACTGGGCTTGGGCCATAACCCAATTAATGACAACACAGAGCACTAGCAATGCTTTGTTGCCCCAGAACTAGTCAAATTAATGACTTGATCATCCTATTGCACATATTTGGTTACCGTATGTATTTCCCTTCGTCTCGGTTATCTTCCCATTAACCTAGGGTAAGGAAATGTATCAACCCCTGCGGTTTAGGGTAAGCTTTATTCGAAATAGGGAATCTTCAATTTACTGACTCTAAAGGCAGATCATCTCATGATCTCTTTTACTATGCATAGATTCCCGAGTCCCTGTAAATGTCATCCCGATTTCTCCGGTTAACAGATAACCTAATCTCTCACAGAGATTTGACGAATTCCTTCAGCTTATTACCCTAGCCCTGTGACCTTTAAGGACACGCCCAACAGTATACCTATGAGTCTCCATGTTTCAGGCAGACGAGGCATACAATCAAAACATGCCTTCAAGAACACAGTCTAGGTAATAACTTCTGGTCTAAGGAAAGACATACCCAAACATAAAGAGATTACTCTAATGACACTATCTATGAGATTTCCTCATAGAGTCTCTTTTTGGGTCTGTTAAGTGCGAGCTATACTCTTATAGGTCCACCCACGACTTTAGCTAAGATATCTCCATATTTGTAGCTCATGAGGTCTTTACATTGTATCCATATACAAGTAGATAAGTCGTACTAGTCTTACCCGAGATCACTGATCCCCAAACTCAGTGTCTCTAGACTAGGAACATATAATTAGGAATAGACATGCGATATCCTTGAATCCTCATGATCGTGATCTCATCACAGATACTCAAGTGATACCTGTTCCATTCCAAGGGGTTTATCCAGTTCGTTCATATAATATTAACAATAATATCGAGACACAATATTAAACTGAATAAATAGTGCTTTCATTTATTTGCGACAAAAAAATTTCTACATCTAGTGTCCTTTATTTAATCAAAAGATTGTCTCTAGGACACCCATATACTAACACAATGAACCCGGACATGGACTTTTACGAGGGGAAGGAAAGGAAAGGGAGGGTTTTAGTAAGTCCTTCCCTTGTTTGTGTGTAACAGCCCGTTATGTACCGGTATTGTTAACATTAATTATGATATTAAGCGCAGTTACAATCACAGCAATTCATTTATAAAAATGCGAATAAACTTTTTCCGATTATTACGCGAACAGTTAAAGCATAAAAAGCGTAATAATTAAAAGTTGTGATCGTAACTGAAACACTAGTGGAAGACTTACTTAAATTATTTATACACTTTACTTTACTACATATAAGACACTAAGGGGTTCCCATAAACCCACTTAGCCAATTCCTCACTTTTACGTTTTTACCAACTTAACCAGATTCACTAATTAATTTTCCTACGAACACAAAACAAAAATCCAAACCTAGAATTCAGGTTATTCTTTTTCCTTATTCAATTAACTTTCTAACAAGCTATCACACACTTGATTCCGAGCTCATTAGCTCCGGTTATCGCCGATTGAATTTGGACAAACAACATTGCCCACCAACTCCAAAACAGCCCAAAACCTCCAATACTCACAGATTATTCTGCACCTAACCACAAGACCACTGCCTCTCAAACTTTTACACCATAAAATAGACACCTAAAACTTAGATATGATATATCGTACGCTTAATTTGACCAAGTAACGAAGCGGAAATTAATTTCCCAAAACAGACCCAGATCTGCCCACAGGTACAGGCCAGAACAGGGCAGTTTGTGCCATCAGCCACCATGGGCTGCGCACACCACCAATGATTCTAGGATTTTGACACAACGTAGGGGACATCTTAAGCTTCAAAATGGCATATGGTACGTCCCAATCGGACCACTATGGAGAGAGATATGCTCCCCCGAAGTTCACCCAAAAACTGCCAATTCTACAAAAAATTCGCCAGAGTTTCCTTTGTATTTCCTAAAATCCCCAATTTTGCATAAGCTGTTCAACACTACAATTATACCTAAAATCCAGCAAAATCCAATGGGTGGCACACACAAGGACCAACAACGCCTTGGGGCACTTACAACCCAATCCAATTTATACTTAAAACATAAGCAGTTCACTTTCAGATCTTTTATAGTTTCAATCACCAACTTCAATTTCATGCATATATCATTATACAGATAATCATAAATCTAAAATAGGCCTAATGCCCTTCCGTCATAATAAGCATACATCCATGGTATATTTACAATACTCAATTACAATTATACTTACAACTTTAACTTCAATTTACAATAATCCACATATTACAACTTTACTTAACAAATGCATTCTTAACTAAAATGACAAATATGATACACTGAAGCAAAATATGCATCACTACTCCACTCATCATCATGCGGGCTTCTTGCCCGCTGCTCTGTGTCGACTGGTATATCCTGAAATAAATGCCCCAAGACGGGGTGAGATATACGTATTTATCTCAGTAACCAAGAGGTTCTGGAGAAAACTCCGCCCAATGGTTCACATCGATGTATATCAATAATATAAAACAACATCACTGTTATAAAACGGGATAAAGCAAGGGATTTAGAGAAATGGGGGTATTATCAGAAACAACTACGACATGCAGGAATGGTAGCTACCAATACCACGCCATGTCCTCGGCTATACGCCTATGGGTACTACCCCTGGCGTGTTCAAAGAACAACCCACCAAGGTACCCCTTCCAACCATATACACCCGAGACTACCTAGTGTGCTCCTATCCGGATACCACACCATGACCCTGGGTCAACTGGAACTCCCTCTCGGAGACCTATCCAGTGGCAGTCCGGAAAACTTGCCCGAAGGCTAAAAATATCTACTGGCCAGAGATCTGGTACATAAGTACCCACTGTGATAATGCATATGCATGCTCATGCTGTTTTACACTACTCAGACACACTTCCTACCGTTGCCATCAACTAGCAAGGTGGAACACAAAAGGGGAACAAGCCCCAGTACCAAGAGGTCCACTGAGCTCCGTAGAAACTCCACTTATAACTTGATACACAGGGAATGCCTACATAGAGGTCAATTCCACACACATAGAACTTTAAACCACACATGAATTTCACAATAACATGTGTAAATCAAATCACTTACCTCAATCCACTTGGTCCAGGACCAAGGGCAATCCACTGTTTCACTGTTCCGGGTTTAAATCCATGTACGACAACCTATACAACCATGTATAGCCGTCAGTTTCAGTCAAAATACGTCAAAACACGAAAACATCAAATCCTCACCTCACCACCATAGAGGGTTCGGCCAAATCAGTGTATTTTTAGAATTTATTTTTCTAAATTTTCTTTCTCATTTTATTACACTCACTTAGGTTACCCAACGGCTAGTTCAATCGTCGTTTTTCTATTTTACGACTTTTACGCAACGTTTTGCGAAATATTTCACTTTAGGCACATTAGGCCAATTTCACTACTTATTATTTTTGCATTGATCCTTCCACATGCCAATCACCATACAACCCTTCTATAGTTTATATCCACGTACGACAACCTGTACAACCATGCACAGCCGTCAGTTCCAGTCAAAATACGTCAACACGCGAAAACGTCGGATTCTCTCTCCATTCCCTTAAGGGTTCGGCCAACATAGTGTTATTTTGGGTTTTATTTTTCTAAATATTCTTTCTCATTTTATCTCACTTACTTAGGTTACCCAAAGGCTAGTTCAATCGTCGTTTTTCGATTTTACTACTTTTACGCAACATTTTGCGAAATATTACACTTTAGGCACATTTTGCCACTTTCAACATTTATTATTTTTACATTGATTCTTCCACATGCCAATCACCACACAACCCTCTAATAAATTTTCCATCACACAACATAACACCAAAGTGTTCTAAAACATCAATTTGCTCAATTATACATCAATGGCCGAATCTTGGTTAGCCAAACCAAGGATTTCCACTCAATTCCTATGGTCCACAACTCACATAATCACTTCATATCATCATATAATCACACTACAATTCACTATACCACACATTAACACCAAAACTCAAAAATCCACTTCATGCACCAATTTTTTTTTTCTACGTTAAAATTCATTTTTTTTGCTTAAAATTTTCATTGCATTTCTAGCATTAATACATCATTCTAAGACATTATCATCTAATAGACATTTCCCATTTGAGCTCTCTAACACAACATATCACAAAATCCCTCTTTAGGGTCCATAATCAAAATTCAAAAATCAACCAATGAAATGTTGAAATAACTTACCCAATTGCAAGGTATATGACTCCTCCTAAGCATACTACGCAGTTTCAAGGCTCAAAAGTGCTACCAATGGGTTCAGAAGGTGTTTTCCATCAAGATTCAAGACAAGAATCGTTGAATTCGGTGGAGAAATGACGAAGTTATGGCCAAAGGAAAATTTGAATGAAAATGGTGAAAATGGGGCTGTCATTGTGCGCATGAGAGGAGAGAGAAATGGTGAGGTTAGTGGTAATGAATAGTGATTTAGGTGTTTTAATTGACACTAAGTGGGAACGGGTCCCACGCGATTTAACACTCATCCGAATTTCTCTCCGATTTCACTAATCGTCCGTAAATTCAAAACTTATTTAGAAATTCTAATTTTTAACATTAACTAATGTCCATTAATTATACTCACTCAGATGAATCCGGAGCTTTCCGGTTGTTCGGGAAAAACACTGCTTTAAGCTACAGCGCGCGCCGTTGGCACGCTTCCTCAAACTGACTTAATTTCATCAAATATTATCAGAAATCATATTTCTTATTTCTATGGACCATTTAAAATTCATATTTGAAACCTAGAGCTCAAAATTCCACTGGCACGTTTTACGGTGCAATCTGACTGCGGTATTTTTACCCGCGAAAAATACTATTCACTGATTTTTCTGAAACTTTCCTGTCCACTCAATTTTGCGTTCTGAATCCATTTCCAGGCTTATTTTTATCATCTGAGACCTTTTGCTCAATTTTTATCTTCCTAGGGTTGCGTGTTGGCTAATTCCCGTTTTGCCATTTCTTTGTATTTTGGCCTAATCTTTAGGATTTTCACTAATCCTTCACTTAATTACTCACTTAACACTTTAATTACATAATTTAGAATTGTGAGGTGTTATAGGTTACAACCCTCGATGTGAACCCCTTGTAATTTGGATTAAGTTTACATTTGTTTATCCAATTGAATTTATTTTTCTTCGTTCTTCATCTCTTCTTTCTTTTAGATCTGATCATTCTAATGAGATTGATCCTAATTCCTAACAAGGAGAGTAACTGTTCATGTATGCACTAGGGATAGGATACATGAACCGCAAACGTGAAAGATTCACCGAGTTATACGTTTAACCTAACAAGGAATTACTAAGGGATTAGATGGGCCTTCTAGAAAGTGGGCTGCTTACCTGTCTGGATAGGATCGTCATTAATAGAAGATTCACTTCCTGTTTGTGCTGGACCTTCTAGACTATAAATATAGGCCTTTGTCAGGTGCATAACAATCACATTACACTCACTTTCTCTAATTCACAGATAAATAACCCAATTTCTCATCTTCTACAGCATATTCATTACACAATGGAATCTGTATCCATTCTCCCAATTCCTCACTCCGAACAAGGAGAATTCAGCTTCGCATGCACTAATCCTGAAGGAATTCTTATCTATGCTGATGAGATCTTCCACAATGGCCAGATCCGATCCTTCTTCCCAGCTTTCCTTCATAATAATAGCGACGTCATTTCACCTCTTCCACCAACGCTCAAGAAGCTCTTGGTTGAGAAGAGAAATAGTTTTCCCTCGGAACTAAAGGATGGAAAAATGACGTCGTCGACGTTGGAGGTGGTAGAGCTGGTTGAGGCATCAAATAATAACGAGAGGTGTAAAAAGAGCAACTCCACCGGATACCCGAAGCAGTTGAGATTCCGACGAGTGAGGTCCGAAGATGAGGCTAATGATAAAAAAAGAAGGGTGGAGGGAAGATATGCAAAACGGTGTCGTCGTCGTCTGCTCTCGAGAAGCATTACTTGAAGAATAGAATGAGGAATCAGAGCATTAAAAGGAGATCATTCTTACATGACAGGGTTGGATTCTTTGCCAATATTAAGGGTGTGTTTGATAGGAGGTTTTGTAAAAGATAACTAGGCAAATGGATGTGCTATTTTTAGATATCTATGTTTGGTACTAGATTTTCAAAAATTTAAATAGGAATATGATTTGTCTAGCAATTGCTTAATGGATTCAACAGGAATATTCATCTTTTTTGATTGACATCCATCAATACCAATTAATGCATCCCTATATATATTGTTTTATTGCAAATTAATTGTGTATCTAATTAATTAATGATAAGAGAAAAAAATATATGATTTACATAATTAATTAATTTGTTTCATGTCCCATTATCATGATCGAAATTAAAGAAAAACTAACAGTTGAATTGTCATTCAAAAATATTCTTTTAATTAAGTAGCAAAAGGGTGAGAAAATAGAAATATTCTCAATATCGATCAATGGGTTGGTACTAATAACACCATTTTAATTAATTAAGCTAATCCTTTTATTTTGAATTAATCATTTCACATATTTTAAATATCCGGTCGATGTTCTAATTAAGATAAATCTTCAACTTTGATTTATATATCATTAATGCTAAATATATTTTTCTTTTGATCAATCTTGATGGAATTAACCTCAAAATTGAACTCATGCAACAAGTTATTATGTTGTGAGGGAATTAGGTGCGTCGATTCTCATTGACATCATAGATATTAATATTGAAAATAAAAATAAAAAGACCCTTATAAATATATATATATATATATATATATAATCACAAGTTCTGTATATTAAATTAGCAAGCGGAGTATTCTGCATAAGTTGTGTAAATTAAGCTAGTAAATAATTAATAAATTATCTCTTGAAATATAAACTAATTTTATAAAAATATAATTTCAGTTATATATTGATTAACTTACATAGAATGTTGATAAAATAAGTTTATCCAAAACAAAAATAAACTTAAAAACAAGAGCGGAATGGGTTAGGCGTGGGTTACACGCGCGCGTCTTATTTCTCTCTGCTAGGGCAAAGTTATGGGTTCTAAGAAGGAAAGGGGTTGTACGAAGGAAATCTCAGCTGCATCATCAAGCATCGCGAAGGAAAATCAGGAAATCATGAGAAGAAGTATCAAAAGATCCAAAAATGGGGAGGAATTCTCCCCTGAATCGACTAATAGAGGTGCCAGCTTCGGGAATATACAGGAGCGTATACCATATGGGAAGAGCAAATCATTTGTAGATGCTCTCAGATCTGATGGAATTTCGATGGAGGAAGAAGATCTCTGGCAAGAAGACCACATGGAGGAACATTGTGAACCACTTGATCCTGCGCTCGGTGAAATCAACGAGCTAGGGTTCCAAGTCATTTATGGAGAAGATGGCTCTGTCAGCTTCAAGGGTTCGAAGGAGGCCAAGCTAAGGCTAAGGAGTCCTTGGAAGAACGCTATCATTGTCAAACTCTTAGGGAAGAAGGTGGGGGTCGCGTATATGAAGAACAAGCTCGAGAGCTTGTGGTCGAGAATGGGATCTATTGTTGTAGCAGATTTGGGTAATGACTTCTTTTCAGTCAAGTTTTCAAGCGTGGAGGATCTAAATCTGGCTCTCACAGGAGGCCCATGGGTTCTAATGGGGCACTATCTTGCCATCCGCCGCTGGGAGCCGTTCTTCAACCCCCAAAAAGCAAATATCCTCAGAGTTGCTGCATGGATTCGTCTTCCAGGTATCCCTTTAGAATACTGTGTTCAATCTGTGTTGAAAATGATAGGAAGCTCCATAGGAAAAGTTTAAAAAGTCGACAGAACTACCTCTTTGGGTGATAGGGGAAAATTTGCTAGAATCTGTGTTGATTTAGACTTATCTAAACAGTTGAGGGGTGAATATATCCTAGAAGGGGAAGTATTTAAGGTTGAGTATGAAGGACTATATTTAATTTGCCTTAATTGTGGTAAATACGGTCACAATATAGACAAATGCTCTGAGCTCAAGAAGCCGATGGAGAGTAATGACAAGCAGGAGCCCGTGCACGAAGCAACTAAACCTGCTTGTAATCAAGGAGTGGGCCCCTGGATGGTGGTCCAGAAAAAAAAGTTTTTTAAACAGCAACCGAATGCTAAGAGCGATGGACAAGAAGGTAGAACTTTTGGTGAGGACATCTCCAACAAAAAGACAATTAGCCACAGGAACAAATCCCCTGTGATAGTATTGGGGTCTTCTTCCCCGAATTTGCAGCCTTCTAATACTATCGCAGGTCAGGGACTAGGGGATCAAAAAGAGAATAAAATTGCTAACCCCTATCAGCCTCCTCCTAGGGCAGTAGCTAAAATAAGTGGATCGGGCTACAAGAAGTCTCATCCCAAAGGAAGTTATAAACCTAAGATTCAGAACAAGGGGAGTTCATTTGTGTTTACTTCGAAGGCCAATCCAGCAGGCAATAGCTCTAGCCCAGTAGAGCTCACTTCATCCAATTATCTGAACAACCAGATCTCTAAATCTCAGGAGCCCATTAATCAAGGTGTCCTGATTAATGGGCCCAGAAACGAGATCCCCATTACCAGAATTAATGGTAATTTTGTTACTTCCTCAGAGTGTGTCTTAAATGCTATGGAGGGAGAGCATTCTAAAATGGATATTAGCAAGGGAAATAGCGAAGAACAAATGAATGGGGCTAAACCCCCTGACAAGGAAAATCTGAAAGGTTTGGCTGTTGAAAAAAATGTTTGTGTTATGGCTTCAGACCAATTGATTGAGAGTGTTCAGGGACTCACTAATCCTGACTCTGAGATGATTATCCAATGAATTGCCTTGTCTGGAATTGCAGGGGTGCAGCTAAGAAATCTTTTAAAATGACCCTGCGTAATTTCACTAAGAAGTACAAGGTTGGTTTGGCAGCAATTTTAGAGCCCAGAATTAGTGGTATCTCGGCTGCTAGGAAAATAAAACAACTGGGATTCAAAAACTACTTGATGGAAGATGCTGTGGGATTCATGGGTGGTATTTGGATCTGTTGGAATGATGATTCCTTTAACCTTTCTCTCATTGAAAAAAGTAATCAGTTCATTCATGTCCTCTGTACTTGTAGCAATGGGGCCAGCTTCCTCCTGACTGTTGTTTATGGCAGCCCTAGAGAGGAAGATAGAAAAGTTCTCTGGTCGGCTCTTAGAAGAATCAGTGAAACTATCTCTACCCCTTGGGCTCTTATGGGGGATTTCAATGAGATTTTGAGTGCTAATGAGAAAAAAGGGGGTGTTCCTGCCAACCTATCCAAATGTTCAAAGTTTATGGAAGTCCTTGATGACTGCAACATCATGGACCTTGGCTGTCATGGTGCTAAATTCACTTGGAGAGGATCTAAATGGTTACACCTGGACAGAGTTTTCAAGAGACTAGATAGGATTTGTGCTAATGCCTTATGGAGAACTGCCTTCCCTGAAGCTACTGTCAAAGCTTTGCCTAGGCTCAACTCAGATCACAACCCCTTGCTGCTCTCTCTTAGTCCCCAGGTTTCTAATTGGAGAGAGAGACCTTTCCGGTTTGTGGCTGCTTGGCAAGATCATGGTTCCTTCCCTTCCTTCCTCAAAGAGCATTGGAATCCCAATTTTGATGTTTCTTCCTCCTTATCTCGCTTGGTCAATCCGTTGAAGGTTTGGAATAAGCAGGTGTTTGGGGATATCTTAACTAAGAAGGAGAGGCTGTTATTGAGTCTCCAAGAGTTGCAAGCTAGAATTCATTCTACCAATGATAATTCCCTCTCCCCTCTAGAGCTTAATTTACAACAAGACATCACTGCTGTGCTGGAGGCAGAGGAAAGTCTCTGGTTCCAAAAATCTAGAACCAAATGGATTGAGGATGGGGACAAAAACACAAGATTTTACCATATCACTACTATGATCAAGAGAGCTAGGAACAAGATTCTTGTCATAAAGAATGAAGCTGGTCACTGGATAAAAGAGGAAGAGAGCATAATAAGGCTATTTCTTGCGTCTTATACGGGTCTTTTCACTGAAGATCACATAGCTAGACCTTGGCATAATACTATAACTAAATGGCCTAATCTCTCTCAATAAGAAATGCGCATGTTGGAAGCTCCTATTAACCCCCAAGAAATACATCAAGCTTTCTTTAAAATGGGTCCTTTGAAGGCTCCTGGGCCGGATGGTTATCCAGCATTATTCTTCCAGAAAAATTGGGATGTCATTGGTAAGCAAACTGTGGCTTCTGTTATCCATCTTTGGCTTAATCCTGGGAATATCAAAGACATTAACAAAACCCTTTTAGTCCTGATTCCTAAAGTTCAAAATCCTGAAAGGGTTGCCCAGTTTAGACCGATTGCTCTATGTTCTGTGTTATATAAAGGGATTAGCAAGATCATTGTGAACAGGCTGAAGCCATTCCTTAAGAAGTTGGTATCTCCCCACCAAGTCAGCTTTGTGCCTAACCGTAATATTCAAGATAATATCATCATTGTTCAGGAGATGATTCATACCATGAACAGGATGAGAGGGAAAGAAGTTTTATGACTGTGAAAATTGACTTAGAAAAAGCTTATGACCGTATTTCTTGGGATTTCATTCAAAGAGTTCTTGAGGAAATCGGTATTCCTTCTAAGTTGATCTCCTTAATCATGGCCTGCATTACTTCCTCTGAATTTGAGCTTCTCTGGAATGGGGCTAAAGCTGGAGCCATTCTTCCTACTAGAGGTCTAAGACAAGGTGACCCCATTTCACCTTATATCTTTGTTTTATGTATGG
>JAVKPL010014199.1:0-82846 GCA_032173675.1 Gastrolobium villosum
TGGTCAAGAATCCAGGAGAAAATAGCGAGGTAGTTCGAGCACGTCTGAGGCCAACGTTGCTGAGAACAAAGGGAAATCCGACTCCCGAGGTAGAAGCAAAAGTCGGGGTCGAGATCGTGATAGAAGAGGAAAGTCCATAGGTCGGTCAAAGCCAAAATATGATTTGAAATGCTTTTACTGTGGAAAGACAGGTCATAAGAAGCCGGACTGCTGGACCCTGCAGAATGATGAGAAGAATGGCTCTGTAAAGCCGGATCAGATTATTCCTAAGAGCACCACTGCAGTGACTGCCACTCCTGATGCCAAGATATTCCTCCTAGGTGAGGATAATTATTTGAATGTTGCATATGATGATTTCACCTGGATTGTTGAATCCGATGCCTCCTTCCACGTTACTCCACACAAAGGTTTTTTCTCCTCTTACCGAGGTGGTGATTTTGGAGTTGTGAAGATGGGAAATCAGGTGACCAGCAAAACTGTTGGTGTCGGTGATGTGACTTTGACTACGGATGTCGGATGCCGACTTGTTTTGAAAGATGTAAGGCATGTTCCTGACATGCGATTGAACCTAATCTCGGTAGGCAAACTTGATGATGCCGGGTTAGTGAACTACTTCGGTAGTGTTAGATGGAAGATGGCCAAGGGAAACTTGGTTGTTGCTCGAGGAAAGAAGGAAGGTTCCTTGTACGTGATGCAAGGAAAGATAAATGGCGGAGAAGCCAATTCTGTCCGAGATGAACCGAGCTTGGAGCTATGGCACAAGCGCCTCGGCCACATGAGCATGAAAGGGCTCCGGATCCTACATAAGAAAGGATTACTGACCGGGTTGAAAGGCCAAGCGTTGGAGAGTTGCACCCATTTCCTAGCTGGAAAGCATCACCGGGTTTCTTTTGTGAAGCCGGATCAGCCCAGAAGACGCAGGTATATTCTTGACCTCGTCCATACTGATGTTTGCTCCATGTTAGAAAGATCTCTTGGAGGAGCTCAGTATTTTGTTTCTTTTATTGATGACCATTCCCGCAAAGTGTGGGTGTATTTGTTGAAGTCTAAAGACTAGGTACTCCAATCCTTTAAACAGTTCCATGCTATGGTTGAAAGGGAGACTGGCAAGAAATTGAAGGTGGTCCGATCTGACAATGGTGGTGAGTATTGCGGCCCTTTTTATGCATATTGCAGAGCGGCCGAGATCCGACTTGAGAAGACGCCCCCCAAAACTCCGCAATTGAATGGACTTGCTGAGAGGATGAACAGGACTATTGAAGAGAAGGTCCGAAGTATGCTATCCAATGCCGGATTGCCGAAGTCATTCTGGGGAGAAGCCGTCAAAACTGCGGTTGACTTGATCAACCTCTCACCATCACAACCACTTGAAGGAGAAATTCCAGAAGAAGTCTGGACAGGTCGGAAAGTGGCCTATAATCAATTAAAGGTATTTGGATGCCGAGCTTTCGTGCATATCCCTAAAGATGAAAGGGCAAAACTTGATGCAAAGACAAAAGAATGCATCTATCTTGGTTCGCCGAGATGTGAGTTCGGGTTCCGACTTTGGGATCCAATCAATAAGAAGATCGTGAGAAGCCGAGATGTGGTCTTTCATGAAAATGAGACCATTCATGACATCTCGAAGCCCAAAGTCCGGGTTTCTGTCAGACGTGAAGAACCCATCCCTCCTGTCCGAGCTGAAGCAGGGGGAGAAAATCAAGGAAATGAAGAAATTGATGACCAGCATCAAGCTGTTGATGACCAAGATGAGGTCCGAGTTGAAGATGAGATCCGGGATGAGAATGATGAACCAGGTTCTCAAGCTGAAGAACAACCGAGATATCCAACTCGAGAAAGAAGACCATCTACAAGATACCCATCAGACGAATACACCGTTATAGCTGAAGACGGTGAGCCTCAGAGTTATTATGAGGCTGTGACGAGCTCAGAGAAAGAAGAATGGGAAAAGGCAATGCAAGACGAGATGAAGTCTCTGCACGAGAATCAGACTTATGAACTGACCGAGTTGCCTGAAGGAAGACGAGCTTTGAAAAATAAATGGGTGTACAAGATTAAGAATGAAGAGAACGGGCAGAAGCCAAGATACAAAGCCCGGATTGTGGTGAAAGGCTGCAATCAGAAGAAAGGAGTAGACTTTGAGGAGATTTTTCTCCTATGGTGAAAATGACCTCGGTCCGAACCGTGTTAGCTATGGCAGCTTCGATGGACCTCGAGGTGGAACAAATGGACGTGAAGACGACATTCCTTCATGGTGATTTAGAAGAAGAGATTTATATGGAACAACCTGAGGGGTTCCAAGCCCCAGACCAAAAAGACTTGGTATGTCGACTGAAGAAGAGCCTCTATGGCTTGAAGCAAGCACCTCGGCAGTGGTACAAGAAATTTGAATCATTCATGACTGATCACAAGTTTGAGAAGACAGAAGCCGACCATTGTGTATTTGTGAAGAGGTATGAGACCGGAGATTTTTTGATATTGTTGTTATATGTTGATGACATGCTTATTGTAGGGAAAGACAAATCGAGGATAGCCGCCCTGAAGAAGACGTTAAGCTCGTCCTTCGCAATGAAGGACCGCAGCCCTGCAAAGCAGATACTCGGAATCAAGATTATCTGAGATAGACAAAAGAAGCTACTGTGGCTAAGTTAAGAGAAGTACATTGAGAAGATATTGAAGAGATTCAGCATGGACAAAGTCAAGACAGTGAGCACCCCCCTAGCCGGACACATAAAGCTGAACCAAAAGCAATGTCCGAGATCTGATGAAGACAAAGACGAGATGCTGAAGGTCCCATATCAATCCGCCGTCGGAAGCTTGATGTATGCGATGGTTTGCACTAGACCCGACTTGGCATATGCTGTTGGAATGGTAAGCCGGTATTTATCACACCCCGGCAAAGAGCACTGGGAAGCAGTGAAGTGGATCTTCAAGTACCTCCGAGGTACCACCGACTTATGTCTCCGTTTTGGAGAAGGCAAAGCCGAGTTGCAAGGCTACTCGGATTCTGATTTAGGGGGAGATTTCGACTCGAGGAAGTCAAGTACGGGATACATGATGAGATTTGCCGGAGGAGCTGTCTCTTGGCAATCAAGACTTCAGAAATGTGTTGCACTTTCGACAACTGAGGCTGGGTACATTGCCGCGACTGAGGCAAGCAAAGAGATGCTGTGGATGAAGAAGTTCCTCATGGAACTCGGCCATGAACAAGACAAGTACGAGCTGGGTTGTGACAATCAAAGCGCAATCCATCTTGCAAAGAATTCGACCTATCACTCCCGCACTAAACATATAGATGTGAGGTATCACTGGATCCGGGATGTGGTGGAAGGTGGAGAGCTCAAACTTGTCAAGGTACACACTGACCAAAATTGGTCTGATATGATGACGAAGCCGGTTCCAGCAAAGAGATTTGAAGACTGCTGCGAAGGAGCCGGGTTGATGCTGAAGCCGACGCATTGAAGTCGGAGGGGGAGATTTGTTGAGCTTCCTCCTTCAATGCTAAGCCCAAGCCCATTTGAGGGATTTTCCTAAAATACCCCTAACCCTAATTCCACCTCTTATAAATACCCATTGTTAGGGTGGAGGCTAAAAAATATGAGAAGATTGAGTTGAGAAAATTTTGAGAGAAAATATTTGATTGTTTGAAGCAAAAGCTTCATGCTTTGCATTTGAGAGATCTCTAGGGAGAGTTTGAGAGAAACATCTCTAGGATAGTTTGATTATCACCATTGTTGGAGAGGTTGAGTTAACCACCACATTGGTGTATTTGATTATTGTAACCATTATTCTCATAGTGGATTTTTGATCTGGACTAGGTCCCGTGGTTTTTACTTATTTATTGGAGAAGGTTTTCCACGATAAATCTGGTTGTGTTCTTCTTCTCTCTCTCCTATCTATTTTTGATTTTTCCGCTGCTCAGTCCGACCTGGTGATATACAGGCCGTGGTACTGCCGAGATCCGAGCTCCGGATCTGGTTGATTGACTTCCGCACAAAAGGCTTTCTAACCGAGTTTGAGGGAACCAAGTTCCCAACAAATTGGCTTTTTAGAATTGTTGTCTAGTGCCATTTTATGGATTTTAAAAATAATAAATTTATTTGTGCTTTACTTTTTTAAAGGAATTCTAAAGAAGTTTTGAGTAAAAAAAATTTTCTGGTTATATGACTTATTATGAGATATTATATATATTAAATATTAAATATATTATATATACATTAAAATATTATTTAATATCAAAATGTGTCTCAACGTATCAAAATATGACATTTTTTAGAATTTACGTATCGGAGTATTATGTCATGTCATGTGCATCATTGTAGAGCTCCATGAATTATCAAAACTTTCAAAATCTGAACTGCTTATTACAAATAACGAATCAGAAATTCCATAACAGCAGAAGCTATATATTCTAAGACATTATGGTGACACATAGAAGCTGTACAGTGAAGTCTCCTATCGATGTCAAGTTATATTCCCTATAACCATTATGATCTTCCAATCCCTGAATACGAAACAACCATCTGCAGCCCTCATGTTAAAATCAGCCGCAAAAACATCCTTTCAGCTTTGATTTGAGTTCTGTTGAGTTTGTGAAACTGGTTGCCTTCTATTGGGAGGGCCTGTACGTGGCATGTCTAAATGATTGAGTACATTATCCATGGCTTGGTTCCCTTCTTTCATTGCCAAGATATGGTCATAGGTTCTCATCCCCTGCATCAATAACAAACACAATTCAGTGCAATGAACATTCTAGTAAAAGAATACCACGAAACAATATACATGATAGCCAGAAATTGAAGGCTAGAGCACTTTGATAAAATGATTGCCAAGCAATGTGATTATGTTCTAACACTTTGGCAAACTGATTATTAAAGCGTACACTAGTCTTAAATATTAAAGCATGGCAGTATTATAATAGTTGATAGTATAAAATCAGGAAAGAAAACTACAGCAATGCCCGGTGCAATGAACTATAAGCTGTCAATAAGAGAAGCAATGTACTTCTCCATCCACGTTCAAAAATTAAAAAAGGGTTAATTTGGAAAAAAAATTATATGATCCCGGCCATGAAATTTTTTCCTCATCCCACTCACAATCGATTTTTTTCTTGGACCATTTTATCCCTACTTTTTCCTTTATTTTTCTTTTTTGCCCTTTTACATGTGAGAGGGACCATTTATGCATTTTATGGGCCTGGCCCATGGAATAACTTCTCCTTAATCCGGCAACTTTAATACATTTCTCTATCAATATTTTACTTTCAATTAAATATAGACTTATAAAATTTTATCCAATTTTTTGGATAAAACTTTAGCTAACCAAATAAAAAAAAATTAATTTTCTTATCAAATTTATTTTTTCACCATATTCCTAATAATTATATTTTTCTGGTAAAATTTTTTTTTCTCCTATATTCAATTTCAATCAACAATTTGTCCGTTGGCCGTACCGACCAAAGGTTTTTATCAAAAAGGAATGCAGATGTCTAAAGCTTATCGGGAAGAGGAAAGATATTCTTATTACCAAAATTTTCTACTATTAACTTATTACATATCTAATTATCATTGAATCAAAGAGAGAGAATGCTAAAAAGTTTTTGAAAAAAAAAATGGTAATCCAATGGTGATTAAATAGATAATAAGTTAATAGTAGAAGATTTTAATTGTAAAAATATCTCTTCTCCCTTCGTAATCGCATCAAGTTTAATAGTAAAGTGATGAAACATACCAAAGCAATTGGCAATTCAAATCAACAAAGAGCGTTAAAGAATCAGAATCTGTGCAAATCTCAACCTTTCAAAGACTATTCTTATTACAAGCAACTATGTGTGGGACCCTCTGAAGAAGGACAAAAGGAAAGCTCATAAATTGCTATCTTCGGGAGCGTTTGGTAGAGATATTTTTTCATCGGTCAAAAAAATTTGTGGGAACATGGTGAATAAAATTTATATTCAGGTAAGATAAAAAAATGTATTTAATAGACCATAGTTTATTGCTAAGTAAGATAAAAAAGATGTGTTGGCTGTGGGCAAATTGTGATATCATAATTTAGATGATAAAATTTTCTATTGAAATTATGTGTAAAATTATTATCCATCAAAAAAAATTTACCAACCATTTTTTTATTTTACTCTTACCAAACATAATTAAATTATTCTTCTCATCCCAATCTCTTGAATTTTTTTTTTTCCTCCTACTAAACACGGAAGCCGTGCAAAAACCAAAACCAAAGCTTGACAATTCAATCTTCATCCACAGATGTGGGGCCCGTAAGCAATTGTTTCAACCAAAATCAAAGCCTGCATTTATTCATTTTCCTTCTAGGGTCCACCACCATAATCTATTGCTTTTGAAATCATCCAAAGTCATTAGAATCAAGTGCAGCCACGTGAAGCTCAATTTGAAAAAACCAAGCACAAGAAGACAAAGTTATCAATTCAACGCCATCATCAAGATAACGTGGGCCCTCTTTTATATTTATATATGGGTTGTATAAGAATTATGTTATAGGAAAAGTGATTGTGTTATGTTATAGAAATTCTTATGCGTGCCGAAGTTTTTTTTTTCCTTTTTGCTGCGGGTCCCACAAAATAGTGTGTGTAGAAAAATTTTTGTGATCATATTAAATGATAGATGATAAACCCTTTATATATATTAAACGTGTTACGAAGCCATTTTTTGATCAAGAAGTCGAGTGAAACATTATCCAATTAAAGTTGCTATTGATAAAAATTACCAAGTGGCGGAGCCGGCCCAATAATTTAGTTAGTGTCAAAAAATTTGACATATTAAATTATTAAAATATTTATCGTGATTAGGCTAATTTATCAGAAAAAACTTACTATGGATTCTAACATAGTTATTTAAATTATGTACTAAATAATATCACATAATATTGAAAATTCAAATGAACAATTGTCATTGATAATATATCAAAGCAAATATATAAAAATGCACTAACATTTTCAGTAAACATTTCAAAAATAAAAATTTCACTTTCCGCCCATAACATAATAAATAATGAACCAAACATTATCTTAAGAATATAAAAACACACAAATATAATAATTACATGTATAATAAGCATCATCCTTAGTCTCTTGTTTCATTATCTTTACTCCATTAATATTCAATACCTCACGTTAGACAACATCACTCTTGTTTGCAATAGTCATAAGCACGATGGATAGTTCTCACATTTGGGAATTAAGTTTTTGTTATTTTTTGTGTGTGCAATAACCCAAAACACAATAGTTCAATGGACCTTCAAAATCCATAATTATAGTTGTGTTATTCATTTGGTTTCATGATTGTTATTTTCAAGGATTAAGTGTTTGTCTTTTTAAAGGACATAAATTGTGTCATTTTAGTTTTTAACACTATGTCTTACCGATAAGACATAGTTATAACATTTTTTTCTCTCTACGTCAGCTGAAGTAAGTCAACTAATCATTTTTGTGATTAAGTTTAGAAGTCTTTTTTTTTAAATAATAGGAGTAATAATAAATAACATAACTGATTAGAATAAAGCAAAAAAAATATAGGATAAAAAATAAAAATAAAAAAGTAAAAAACAAAAATAATCATACCATACATGTTCTTATTATTTGTTTACATTAGATGGTTTGTTATTATTTTGTATTGAGTATTTGATTTTCTATTTAGGTGGTGCCAAATTATATTTTTTACCTTAGTTAATCATAATAAATTATATAATAAAAAATAAAAAAAACCAAGCAGGTGCCAAGGCACCTGCTGGTTTGGCTGTGGCTCCGCCACTGCCTATACATGCTGAGGTACCCATGTCAACCCCATTAAGACCTCCACAACAAGAAGATCGGCATTTATCAATATACAAGAAGTTGTGTAACCAACATCTACACATTAAAGTGTTCAGCGAGACTCACACTATCAGATCTTATTTTTAACATACAGCAATAACATCTTGCCTCATATGTGATTCTTTTTGTTTTTTCTATATACTCTTAGTTGATTATAAATTTCATATGAGCTGCCTAATAAATTTCACCGATTTAAAGTCCGGGATGGTTTTCACCCTCGGCGCATTATGAAGGTCGAGATGGTTCTTACCCCTAGTAATTAATTACGAAAGTCGGGACGGTTCTCACCCTCGGTAATTAATTACGAAGGCCGAGACGGTTCTCACCCCCAGTAATTAATTATGAAGGTCGGGACGATTATCACCCTCAATAATTAAGTTCTCACCCCCGGTAATTAATTACGAAGGCCGGGTTCGCACCACCGGTAATTAATTATGAAGGCTGGGATGGTTCTCGCCCCCAGTAATTAATTATGAAGATCGGGACGATCCTCACCCCGGGTAAACAAAGTCCCAGATGTGCTACCCCTCGGCAAAAGTCCTAAATGGCCAACGTCCCATCTAGGCACATTTTTATCGTCATTTATACACTACTGTATTAGTTGTGGCAGGTTTTAAATTGGAGCAACCGAACATCAAAGACCCAAGTCACTAGGCGTTATTTGTCATACATTCATATCGCCAACGAGTTGTATTGCTGAATAAGGGAACATATATATTTATCATCAGGATCTTCATCACCCTTCTCTCTCTCTTGGAACAATTATCCTCTCCAGAAGCTTTCATCTACAACATTATCTTATTATTATCATATGGTCAAGACATCTTTATTCTAGCTGTTAGAATCTCCAGTCTGCTTGATTCGACATGGGCGTTATTTATTATACATTTATATCAACAACGAGTTTTATTGCTGAAGAAGAGAATATATATATTTATCATGAGAATCTCCATCACTCTCTACTTTGGAACAAATTATCCTCTCCAGAAGATCTCATCTACTACGTTATTTTCTCACGAAGCTCGGATCTGCAATCCTGTCGACTTTATTTTATCAGATCATCAAGACATTCTTATTCCAGTTGTCAACATCTCCAGGCCATTTGATTCAACATCTTACGCCAACTTTTTCTTACAATTAAGTTATTGCTACTTCAACAACATTTGAAGACCTTTCTCAATAGCAAGGCGCATCTTTGAAGACAACAAAATTCAACACAATTACCAGTCAAAATAGAAGAGTCTCTTGAAGCACTCAAGTATCGCCCACCAGAAAGTATATCAACATATCAACATTGCCATTGCCATATGAATGTATGATAAATAACGCCTATATATCAACATATCTACCATTGCCACTATGAACACCCCATATATCAACATACTTCACCCTTCAAGGGACATATTTATGTACACCAAAAGTACAAAACACATCCGCATTTGATTAAGCCCATCAAAATCACTTGTTTACATTCCCCGTTATTGTTTACTATTTGGTTTGAAACAAAAACGAAAACAAAAGAGTAGTTGCAGATTGTTTGTCCTTTTGGCTTCTACTTGAGTCTTCAATCAAGTCTTCTTATTTTACAGATTATACATCCCAAAAAACCCAAAGAAAAAAAATAAAAAATACTAAGACAAAGATAAAGAGAGAAATGAGTGATTGGTGTTGTTTTGTGAACTCACCACATGATTTGAGGAAGATTTTGGACAAAATCACGAATGAGGGCTTAGGGTTTGGTTATATATTAAAAAACAAACCACCAATCATCAAAGATTCAAAATATACTTAACATAATTCACCAATTACAACCACAAGTCAATATTACACAACCTAATTAAAGTATCAGCAGAACTTGTATTCTTATTGGGTCACTATGCTGACCCTGTTCTGCCTCTTTTGAGGAGGTCACTGACAAAGGAAAATTTAAAGGAAGTAAGAATGAGTTTTTGTTTTCCATCAACGAAAGTAAGGATTTCATTTGAATGGGTAAAATTCTTTCATTTTCTAGAATATTCACGGCAGCGAGGTGAAGATTAAGACATATAGATCGGCAGGTTCAACTCCATCATAACTTCAGGGAAGGCAACTCATGCGCAGACTGGTTAGCTAACTTTATTTTAGATTCCTCTGAGCAAGCTAATCATAGATTCTTTAGTCATCCACCGCTTGGTGTTCAGCATTTATACCTTGGTGATTTAGCTTCGGTAGGCAGGGAGCGTGTTGTAGCTCTTCCTGGGTAGTTTTTTTTTCTGTTTTTCTCTTGTTCTGTGGGGCTTTTAGCCCTTTTGTTTATAAAAAAAAGGTTTGCAAACATTTTTATTTTATTTTATTTAATAAAATGACGTTGTTTCATGGAATTTAAAAAAAAACACATGCAATGACCCCCTTTGATCCCTATGACCCAGGAGTCACTGAAATCCGGTCGGATTTAGGGGGTCGGAGGGGTCGATGTGCAAATAAAGTCCAAGTTGTGACCCCAAACCTCAGAGGGGAAGGGTTAGGGTTGACCCGGTCAACCCGGGGGGCGGGGAGGTGTTTTAAAACACTGGTTATAATAGATTATAACCCATTCTATCAAATGAGGGTTTTTAAAAAAAGAAACTGGCATGATTTTATCGATTAAGCAATAATGGCTTAATCGATTAAATAACGGGGTTAACGTTTTACATATATTTTGACTCTTTAATCAATTACGTCCCATGGTGTAATCGATTAAACGAGGGCAGATTGATGGAATGTTTTGGGTGAGGGCAAAATAATTATTTTTTAATTAATGAAAGGCAAAAGAATCAAAAAGCCATAGATTAAATGTATTCTCTTGGATAAAGTAGTTACTCTCTGCTAGGGTTTCGACCGTAATCCCCCATGAGCTCATCAAAAGAGAAGCTGGCATCGGTGGAGGAAATTGATAACCTCCAACGTTCGACCAGTAAGAAAAAATGACAGGAAGGTACTTTTAGCAATGATCAACAGATGATTGCTCGAGACGATGAGTGGATGCATGAACGATTTTCGTATAAAGAAATGATAATGAGGCATAATGGAGAGTGGCCAAACGGTGCAGATGGAAAGGTGATGGAGGAAGATGAGGAGAAAAAGGATCAAGGTATGGCAGTAGCTCAACCTGGACCTGAGGTCACATTTGAAGTTGGGGGAGATGGAAAAACCAATTTCCTACTTTCTGATGCTTTTAAAAAGAGGGCTTGACGTCTGTGGCACCAGGCGATCTATGTGAAATTACTGGGGAAGAAGTTATCTCTTGCTTTTATGAGGAAAAGGTTGGAGAATATGTGGGCTCGAGAAGGAAAATTGATGATTACGGATGTGGAGAATGGTTTTTTCTGGTTCGTTTTTTAGAGAAGAAAGATATGGAATTTTCCCTGACTGCTGGCCCATGGGTGATCTTCGATCATTATTTGGTGATTCGTTCTTGGGAACCTGATTTCCAACCGTTTAATGCTGCGATCAATAGAGTGCTGGCCTGGGTAAGGCTTCCACAATTTCCTATTGAATATGTTAATACTGAGCTTGTGGAAAGTGTTGGGAATTGGATTGGCAGATTTATAAATCTTGATGCAGCAACTACATCTTTGGCTAGGGGTAGATTTGCAAGAATTTGTGTGGAGCTGGACCTGAGTAAACCTCTGTATGCTGAGTATAAAATAGAGGGAAGGCTAAAGAAGATAGAATATGAAGGGTTGCATATTGTTTGCTACTCTTGCGGTCAATATGGCCATAGGGCTGAAAAATGCTCTAAAGGCATAGATGTGAACGACAGTGAAGGAAAGGAAGAAGAAGCAGGGAATGGAGATATGGGAAATGTTGAGGAAAGGGAGGCCTGTCAGAATCAAAATATGGGTGAAGATTATGGTCCTTGGATGTTAGTTAATAAACAAAAAGGAGCGAGGAAAGTGCCTAATAATAAGGCGGTAGAAAGTAAAGGCAAGGATATCAATTCTCAAGCTGGGCGTCAGGATAACAAAGCTCATTTCAATGTTTTGAGTCGACTAGAGCCTGAAAGTGAGGATTCGGAGAATGTGGAGATTGTTAAGGAAACCCAATTGGATTTGGAGAAAATTCAAGGAAAAAAATAAAGACGGAAAAAAGAAGGTCGTAAAAGAAAATCCCAAATTAATTGAAACATCTAAAGCCTATCAATTAGTTTGGGATAAAATCCAGCAGACATATGCTTATAATAAAGATGAAAGGGTTGAAAATGTGGCCATTTTGGCTACACAGATCAAAAATAAAAAGGTGGAGAATTGTAAGGACCACGGTAATCATAAGAAGGATACAGAAGGAGATCAATCTGGGCAACTTGGTATAAACACTAATATGCAGAGTTCAACAGAGCTGGCTTCAATCCAAACAAACATGGTCCATGCAGAACCAGTTATCATTCATCCTAAGGATACTCAAATGATGGAGTCCGAAGGAACCCCTGAACCAAAGCCTCCAAACCGAGGGCGTGGGGAGATTGATGACCTGAACAAAGGGCGGGAGCATTTGAATCTGGTAAGTACAGGTATGCTATTGATTGAGATGGAGTAATAGCTAGGGATAGTTTGTGGTAGGTTCAAGAACAACCTTTATCCTATGGTGTCTTAATGTCTTTTCTTTTCTGGAATTGTAGGGGTGCGGCCATCCCCAAAATTGGTCGAACTTTGAAAATGATGGTTTTAAAGCATACAATTGATATTGTGATTTTACTGGAAACTAGAGCTAAGAGTGATAAGTGTAAATCCATTATGAAAAAGTTGAATTTTGATAAAGGAATTTTTGAGGAAGTAATTGGCTATTCAGGTGGTTTATGGGTGATTTGGAACTCAAAAAAAGTGAAGGTAGATAGTATATCTCAATCTAATCAACTAATTCATATGTGGATTGATTTTGGAGATAACAGAAGATTCTTCTGTAGTGCTATATATGCTAGTCCTAGAGAGGAGCAGAGGCATCTGATGTGGAATGAGGTGAATTTGTTACATCAACATATGAATGGGCCATGGTTATTAGCTGGAGATTTTAATGATATAAGATACAGCAATGACAAGATTGGGGGTTCAAGAGTGGATACAGCAAAATCTCTCAGATTTGATGGTTTTTCAAATGATTGTGGGGTCGAAGATGTAGGTGGTCTGGACCAAGATTTACATGGCAAGGACCAAAATAGAATCATCTGGATAGAATCTTTAAAAAGTTGGATAGAGCTTGTGCAAATATGGATTGGAGGATTCAGTTTGAGAATTCAGTGGTTCAAGTGCTTCCTAGAATTAATTCGGATCATAATCCTTTACTTGTCAATCTGGATTCTCAGGTAAAGTCTTGGCAACCTAGGCCATTCAGATTCTTAGCAGGGTGGATGGACCATCCAAACTTTGGAGATTTCATGGATGAGAAATGGAATAAAGGCAAGAATTTGAATCAAATGATTGCTAAATTTACTCCTTTGCTTCAGATGTGGAATAAATCAGTGTATGGAGATATAAACAAGAGAAAGGCAAATCTATCTCAAAAACTAGCAGACATCCAAGTGAAAGAGCCAATTTTGATTGTCAAGGGCTGGCTGATATGGAAGAACAAGTTCAAATGGAGCTTAATTATACTCTTGAACAAGAAGAGATCATGTGGTTCCAGAAATCTAGACAAAGATGGATAGTTAATGGTGATAAGAATACAAGATTCTATCATTTAAAGCCTTTATTCGAAGAGTTTCTAATAAAATTTACAGGCTCAGAAATGAGGCAAACCAATGGATTGATAACGCAAATGAGTTAAAAATCCATGTGTGCAAGTTTTATAAGAATTTGTTTGAAGAAGAAAATAGAGAGAGGAGATGCTTATCTTCAGCAAACAAATGGCCTGTTATATCTACTGAAGTCAGTAATGGTTTATTAAAGATTCCTAGTTTCCAAGAAGTTTCTAATTTGATGTTTAGCATGGGTGCTTATAAAGCTCCAGGGGCTGATGGTTATCCTGCAATTTTTTTCAAAGACAATGGAATAAAATTTTCCTTCAACTGTATGAAGCTATAAAGAAGTTTTGGGTGGAGCCAGATTTAATAGCTGATGTTAATTCTACTTTATTGGTTCTCATCCCTAAATCAAATAGTCCAGAATTTATTTATCAATTTTGGCATGTTTCCTTGTGTACAGTGACCTATAAATTGTTGTCAAAGGTAATTGTGCAAAGATTGCAGCCAATTATGGAGAAGATTGTTTCACCGTGGCAAGTTAGTTTTGTTCCTCACCGTCAGATTCAAGACAATATTATCATTGTGCAGGAGTTGATACATTCAATGCATAAAATGAAAGGAAAAGGGGCTTACATGGCAGTGGAGATTGATCTTATGCCTATGATAGAATTAGCTGGAATTTTTTGAAGCGTATTTTGGAGGAAATTTCTTTTCCAGATCAGTTTACCAATCTGATCATGAATTATGTTAGCTCTTCAAAGATTAATGTCCTTCGGAATGGTGGTAAAACTGAGGATTTTAAGCCATCCAGAGGAATTTGGCAAGGTGATCCATTATCACCTTATTTGTTTGTGCTTGCATTGGAGAAGTTGGCTCATATAATCTCAACTGCTATGGAGGGAGGTCTTTGGAAAGCGATGCGTGTTGGGAGAGGAGGACCAGAAATTTCTCATTTAGCTTTTGCGAATGATCTCATGATTTTTATGGAGGCTTCGGAGGATCGGATTAATATTCTTTTGAAGTGTCTGAATTTATTTGAGGAAGTTTCATGTCAAAAGCTTAGTGTGGAGAAAACTTCAATTTTCTTTTCAAAGAACACAAGAGAAGAGCTAATTGATAGAATTATCCAGAAAAGCAGGTTCAAAAGAGTCAAGAATGTTGGTCGTTACCTTGGATCAATGATGCAGCATGGGAGAGTTAGTAAAGATCTTTATGCTAATATTGTGATGAAGGTGAAAGATAAGTTGAATAATTGGAATATGAATTGTTTATCTCAAGCTGGCCGAATTACTTTGGCTCAATCTGTCATGGCAGGGGTTCCTTTTTTTCAAATGGAGAGTTGCAAATTACCTGTCTGTGTTTGCAAAGACGTTGAAAGAATTCAAAGAGATTTTATCTGGGGGATAAGAATGGAGTCAGAAGACATCATTTAATTAATTGGAACATAGTTACTTCTCCAGAGAGAGGTTTGGTGGTTTGGGTCTTAAGAGACTAGATGTAATGAATGATGTTTTTTTAGGAAAAAGGGCTTGGAAAATGTTCTCTGATCAGAATCAGCTTTGGATTAGAGTTCTTCAAGCTAAGTATATGTCAAATAACAGAAAATGTGTGTTTTTTGTGGAAAGGAATGGAGACTCCAATCTATGGAAAAATATGTGCCGGATTTGGAAGAAACTAGAAAAGTTGTTGGTTTGGGAGCTTGGTGATGGTAAAGAAATTAGATTTTAGTCTGATAATTGGTTAGCTACTGGTATTTGTATGCAAGATATGATTTTACCACTCATACCTCTCATGCCTGCCTTTAATATCATACAACTCCTTGAGATGTACGATAATAGAGGGAGCATCCATATGCTCATGCTGCTTTTGCAGTTCAGGCGACATGGATGCCAACATGATGCATACTGCCATCATATTGTCATCCAAGTGCTGTTGGTGGGTTACGAAATCAAATTCCGCAAACCCTTCTTCCCCTTCCCGTGGAGCTACGGGTATTACAGCATCTAGAACGTAGGCAATCTTTTCGGCCCTTAGAACTATTCTTAGGTTCCGATACCAATCCATAAAATTTGAACCGGTCAGTTTATTCGTATCGAGTATTGAACGCAGTGACAGTGGATTAGTCATACTATAAGCTGAAAAGGATGTAAAGATAGTTTTAGTTAATATACGGTTATGTAGTTAAAAGCAAATTATTAAAGACTTGAAATAATTTGCCCCTCCCACTATTTTATCTAAGTCAATGACCCTTCCTTTTGACTTAGGGTTAATCTACTTTAGATTTTACCTTAGTGGGATTAAGAGTGTGATTATTTATTTTAACCTCCGTCTGAGACCGCAAGATTAATTTAAAGGGTTGATCTTTATCAAGAGTATCTCATACCCTCTCTTAACATTAGGTTGACAACTCTTTGTCACTTAGTGGTGCATCTCATGCAACCAAACTAGCACCATTACCCTAAGCACATAAGCCCGGCTGTGCCTGCAACTTATGTCTTAGTTAAGCATTAAACCAGCACCCTAAGTGTCTTACACTTCAAACACTACTCTAGCCCAACGAAATAGTGGGTCCCAACTGAGTTGTGGAGCACCACTATGTAGAAGAGTTTTGAGTAGCATTGGTGGTGGGAGGTAATCATATGCTTAATTATTTATTCCTTTTAAGGGTTCCTTTTATCTTGGGGTTAATTAGGTCCCATCAAACGCATATTGTAAGTTATCATGCTAGTCGTTACCTATGTCAAACATCTATCGGTATACAATAGTCGCTATTGGACAAACATAATAACCATACAAAACGTGGTTTGCCCAATTTATGCATACTAGACGTTCTAATCATACATGCATATAAACAGTTTATATTGAGATAGCCATGGTGCTCGCGCTTTTGTCCTTTTGCTTCTTTAAGCAACGGCCGCTTGTCGTCTATACGCCACTAGCCTATTTCTCTAATTACAAATAACTAAAGAAACTCCATAACATTTTGGAGGGACAAAATTACAAAATTTAAATTACAAATACACTTGTAAATTAAAATGCGCGATTACACATTAATTTAAAATTCAAAAAAATTCAAATCCGGGCACCATGACCATCCCCTTCCTGTTTGTACCTGAAAAGTTCAAAACTTGCAAACACAAACATTACATTATCACATAACATTTTCACATGTATTTTGACATTTAACATTTAAACATCAAAATAACATCAAGATTCATAATCTTAAGTTTCTCATTGGCCGAATTTAAAAAACAATTTCAATTCAAATTTTGTTAATTCTTTCTTAAAGAAAACAAAATTAAACCATGCATGTAGCCATGAACCCCTACATGGCCGAATCATATAGGTGACTATATGATAAATTTTGTCACAAAATTTCATGCATATAAACATGACACAATTCATGGAGAAAAATAAGAAATCATTCAAGGTACTCTTAGTACCCTCCATGGCCGAATCTACCCTTTCAAAAAGGGTGCTCCTTTTAAAACTTTCATAAAGAAAAAGAAACTAAACCATGATGCATAATGTTTTATGAACACAGAATCAAATTTACATGTTCATAAAAACAAAAACTTTAACACTTTAAAGGATTTGTGATTCAAAATCCATATGCAGAATTTAAACTTTAACCCTTTAAAGATTTTTTACCGTGAAAAACTCTTTTCACAAACAAGGTACCATCACCCGTCGATGGTAAAGCAACCAGGCTCTGATTCCACTTGAAAGTAAACTGGCCTTTGAAGGCCGATGCATGTAAGGTGTAAAAAAAATTTTACTGCGGAACATACATGCACACATAGGTTCATGCTTTAAGACAACATGATGTTACCTTGTTTTTGGCCTGATCAGTCAGGGAGATCAGATGTCAGGCTTGAAGGGTTCAAACCCTCTAATGGTGGTCCACACCACCGTTCGTCAATGATGCAAGAACCCTTTCTTGAAAGCCACTAGATGAACACCACAGTGAGGCTTGCTATGCGCACAAGTGGTGAAGGTGGAGGCTAGGTATTCTGTTTGGAAAGGTGTAGTGAGCTACCCTATAGAATGGTGCATAGATGGAGGAGAGTTGGCTAGGTTTTCACAAAACCCTAAGGTGAGGAACAAGTCATGCGCACACTTGGAGAGGATGAGGGATTTTAAATCATTCAAAATGAAAACAAAATTTCAAAAACATTTGAAATTTGCGCATGGATTAGGGAGGATAAGGTGGGGCTGTTGCAAAATAAATTTTGCCAACAACCTCCAATCTTATCCACATGAAATTAAGTTCAAAATAATTTAAACTTAAATTCATAAACTATCATATAGTATATACTTTTCATGCGCATAATTCAGCCCTAGAAAGGGTCCAAATATATTGAGTAGTTGCATTCAAAATTTGAATCAACTCACCCACTGATTCCCTCAACCACCAAATCTGAAAGGAGGTTTGTTTTAAGTGATAAGATGACATTCTTATCACTTAAACTTGCGCACCAAACAGCCAAGGAAGTGCCTCCAAAGATGCTTCTTGATCCAAGGAATATGCTCCAATAAGATCCTGTCTTATCCTTTTGTTATGAAACAACTTTTCAAAACCAATTCAAATTCGAATTCAAACACTTGAATTCAAACGTTCAAACATTCAAATTCAAAATTCAAAACTCAAAATTTCAAATTTCAAATTCAAAATTCGAATTTCAAAATTCAAATCCAAATTCAAATTTCAAATTTCAAATTCAAAATTCGAATTTCGAAATTCAAATTCTAAATTCCAATTTCAAAATTCAAATTTTAAATTCAAAATTCGAAATTCAAATATTTGATTATTAATTTAACTAATTAAATTAATTAGTAATGGCTTGGACTATCCAAGCCCATTACTAAACTCCATGCACCACCCACCCATTTAGGTGGGCTTCCAAACAGCTTCTTGGGCTAACAACCATTATTAGGCCCAATACCTTTAAAGCTAGTCCATCATGACTACAAGGTGTTAGTGTGTGACCCATTAGGTCCAACTTAGCTTCTGACATAACTGGGCTTGGGCCCAACAAGCCCACAACCCAATTAATGACAACACAGAGCACTAGCAATGCTTTGTTGCCCCAAAACTAGTCAGATTAATGACTTGATCAACCTATTGCACATATTTGGTTACCGTATGTATTTCCCTTCGTCTCGGTTATCTTCCCATTAACCTAGGGTAAGGAAATGTATCAACCCCTGCGGTTTAGGGTAAGCTTTATTCGAAATAGGGAATCTCAATTTACTGACTCTAAAGGCAGATCATCTCATGATCTCTTTTACTATGCATCGATTCCCGAGTCCCTGTAAATGTCATCCCGATTTCTCCGGATTACAGATAACCTAATCTCTCACAGAGATTTGACGAATTCCTTCAGCTTATTACCATAGCCCTGTGCCCTTTAAGGACATGCCCAACAGTATACCTATGAGTCTCCATGTTTCAGGCAGACGAGGTATACAATCAAAACATGCCTTCAAGAACACAGTCTAGGTAATAACTTCTGGTCTAAGGAAAGACATACCCAAACATAAAGAGATTACTCTAATGACACTATCTGTGAGATTTCCTCATAGAGTCTCTTTTGGGTCTGTTCAGTGCGAGCTATACTCTTATAGGTCCACCCACGACTTTAGCTAAGATATCTCCATATCTGCAGCTCATGAGGTCTTTACCTTGTATCCATATACAAGTAGATAAGTCGTACTAGTCTTTACTCGAGATCACTGATCCCCAAACTCAGTGTCTCTAGACTAGGAACATATAATTAGGAATAGACATGCAATATCTTTGAATCCTCATGATCGTGATCTCATCACAGATACTCAAGAGATACCTGTTCTATTCCAAGGGGTTTATCCAGTTCGTTCATATAATATTAACAGTAATATCGAGACACAATATGAAACTGAATAAATAGTGCTTTCATTTATTTGTGACAAACAAAGTTCTACATCTAGTGTCCTTTATTTAATCAAAAGATTGTCTCTAGGACACCCATATGCTAACATCACCAACTATATAACATTAATGGCCTCATGGATTTTAGCTATTTTCCCTATTACGGGCTGGGCCTAATTCATAATTTTGGTCTGTTACATTCCATCGCTGTTATATTACCGTTATATTATATTCCATCTGTTACATTCCGTCGCCCTTCAAACCAACTTCGTCCTCGAGGTTGAGTTATAACAATACCAGGGTCAAAGATAACAATACTAGGTTTTTGACCAAGTGCCTTCTTAAATGAGAGTAAAAGCTCCCTGATCATACCACTATAAACTACACCATGTTGTGGAAGAGGCGTCTTTTTGAACAACAGCTCTGTATTTTTCCAATTGGAGTGTAGCAGCTTGAGGTTAGAGGTATCATCATGGGCAACCATTTCAGCAAACATCTTGTGTGCATAACAAGATAATCTCTGCCTAGCCAAATTAGGGTCACAAATCATTGCACAAGTTGAATTTGGTGGCTTAGGCAAGGGTGGCTTAGCACTCAGTATGTAGGGAACGTCAACACCAAAGGTCTCAGAGCGTGGAGCAATAATACCGTACACAGGGGGTTCAAATACAGGAACCTGGAATGAATTAGGGTGGTTCGGGACATCTGAGATCTGGAAGTAAGGATCTGCAATGAACGAGGGTGTTCCTTTAGCAACAAATGATCCACCAAACGAAATGGAGGCTAAGGACGCTCCACCAATTGGAGCTAGTGCAGAGCTTGTGGGCACGCTCATTGATTGTGGGAGGGACGCCATCCACAGGTCTGTAGTCGTAGGGGCTTCAGGTTTCCTTAATCGCTGACGCCGCACAAGATATCCACGAAATATCCTTTGAATCCTAGTAGCAGCTATATCTTCCAGATCAACGTGCATCTTATCGATATCAGCCCTAATCTTTATTAAATCAGATCGCAACTCAGCTCGAACCCTTGCGAAATCAGATTGCATCTTGGCCCTAGCCCTTGCGAAGTCAGCACGTGATTTTTTAAGGGACTGGTCGATTGCATAAAGTATTACAGTGATATCATTCCAGCATGATGGAATGGTAGGTGAGATTGAAGGGTGAGATTGGGGATCAGTGATCTATTGTGGAAGAGGATGAATGTTACTTCTAGCTATGGAGGAAGAGTAGCTCGACGAGAGCACCATTGTAGCGGATGCTACAGAAGAAGAAGATTGCATAAAGGATATGAGGAGGAGAAGAGGGAATTGAGAGAGAAAGTCACGAGAGAGAAGAAAATTTCCAATAATTTTCTGATATATTCATATTCTCATTTCATAGGCTATTTATACTAGTAGTTGCATTACTGTAACGGGACATGGCCGGTTACAATTACATAAAAATGGGAAATTACGATATTTAATGATAACAGGTGTCACCAACTATATAACATTAATGACCTCATGGATTTTAGATGTTTTTCCTGTTATAGGCTGGACCTAATTCATCACTTTGGTCTGTTACATTCCATCGCCGTTACATTACCGTTATATTATATTTCATCCGTTATATTGGGCACCATGCGCGAAAGAAACGCATGAAATGAAACATTTGGAAGTGATATCTTATGGGTAACGTGGGGAAAGGGAAGAACCAAGAGGAAGAAGGAGAGATCATGTGAGGTAGGGGTTCTGACCCATAAAATCATGTAAATTGTTTCATGTTAAATGCTCTGTTTCTGATATGCATAGGTTACATTACACCTAATCCATTTTGGAATCCCAAGTTTAATTCATTATAAGAGAATATAACTGAGGTATGAGATTTTGATTAATGGTTCTCCACGTTATTAAATATGTTATTCTAGTTTCAGCTCCTTACAAATTTTGCATCAAAATTATTTCCATGTTGCATTAAAATAATTTTCATTCTTAGGTGGTGTTTGGTTGAAGATTTCTTAAAATTTACCTATGCAAATTAAAGTGGCAAAGTAAGAAAGCAATGTTTGGTAGATGGTTTTACAAAATTTTCCTACGTGTTGAATTTGCATAGCATTCCTTATTTGTTCATAGAAAGCAATGCAAAGTTACTATTTAGAAAGACAACTTGAGGGTGGTATTTTACATTTAGCTAGCTAAATGGCAAAAGTGTAACCTTTAGTAGACTCAAATACCCTAATCTAATGTGGGAACCACCTCCTCATGATTGGGTCAAGATAAATATAGATGGTGCAAAAAACAATAAGGGAGGAAGAACTTCTTGCGGAGGAGTGATCAGAAATAGTGATGGAGTTTGGCTTGGCGATTTTTCTAAGGGTTAGGGTATGGTACTGTTCTTCGGGCTGAATTCTGGGGTGCTTATATGGGTCTTCAGTTGGCTTGGGAGAGTGGTTACAAAAATATTTATATTGAAGGAGACTCTACAGATGCTTTGCAATTGTTTCAGAATTGTGAAGAAGGGCATCCTTTGTTGCTTTTAGTTCAAAATATTAAGGAGCTTCTTAGTTGGCCTTGGTTGGTCCGAGTTCAACATGTTTTGAGGGAGGGAAGGTAACCAAGTTGCTGATTGGCTTGCGAAAAATCATAGCATGCTTGAAGGGGAACTGCCGACGTCTACTAATCCAACGATGAGATGTAGTTTACTGGTCCGTAATGATCAGAGGGGGTAGCCTACCCCAGGTTTGCCTAGTTTGTTTTTTGTTTTGACTTTTATTTTCTGATATATCTCAAAAAAAAAATACCCTCATCTAAAGTGCCAAGGTTTCACTTTTTTATGGGGTTACTTTTGTAATTTTATATCATTTACCCATCAATATTCTATCATCAACCAAACATAGACTTTATAAATCTAACCAAATAACTTTTTTTACATTTTCCTATCATACTCACTTTCCAACCATTTCTCTATCAATTACATTTTTCTAGTATTTAAAAAATTTATCCTCAACCAAACGCCCCTTTTTTGAGTGCTTTTGTCTGTTACTAGTTGTCTTCTTTGTTTTCTTATTTTCGATGTTTGAAATGCTCGCCAAAATATAACTCAACTCAAATAAATGAGACAAATGACATTTTTTACTGTTAAAATTAGTTGGCTGTCATTTTCGTTTGAAAATTATATACAAGTTGCATTATATGATTTTCCATTCTTTGGGGTACTATTGTCTTCTACTAGTAGTTCCTATGTTTTGATGATATGTTTGAAATATTAGGCAGTGATCACGACAAGACAAATGACATTTTTTTATTGGTACCATCAATTGGCTGTCATTTTTCCATTGTCAATGTTTAAAAGTTATTTGCAAGTTGCCTTTTAAAAATTTTCATCTTACAGAGATTTGAACGTGATGTATTTGAAATGTTGGTATATATATATATATATATATATATATATATATATATATATATATATATATATATATTTGAAGGGACACGATCCGTTTTTTAGAATTTTTTTACAAATTATATTATGTTTTCTTAGGAGAATATAGTGTAGTTTGTAAAAAATTTGTATTTTTTCGAAAAAAATATAATATAATTTATAAGAATTTGTAAATAAAAAAAAATTATAAATATAACCTTCTGCATGTTTGTAATGTAATGAAGATATTTTCAATTCAAAGAAATGAGACAAATGACATTCTTTATTGGTACCATATGTGGACTGGCGTTTTCCCATTATTAATGTTTGAAAATTATTTCAAGTTGCATTATAAAATTTTCCATTCTTAGGATGCTTTTGTCTGATGTAAAGAAGACGTGTTTCAAAACTTTGGCAATTATTTGCAAGTTACATTATAATAATATTCAATTTTAGGATGCTTTTATCTAGTGCAGGCATTTATTAGTCTCCTGTTAGTAGTTGTTGGTTTCGTTTTTTATTGTTTGATGATTATTTTCAAGTAATTATAAATAAATTTTTCTCGGAATATTTGCATTTATCAATAGTGTCTTCCAACTTGAAATTTTTTTCACTGCTTCGGGTTGAGTATTCACTGTAATATTAAGTTTTTGGTGTATCATTCATCTATGGCGATTAATTTTCTCATCTTACGTGAGAAAATTGTCTCATGCTACACACTCAGTATATAAATGGGATCCACAAAAAAATAAAAAGACAAAAGAATAAAAATGGGACCCACCTTTTAATTATGTGTGTAACATGAGAATCTTTTCTCATGTAAATTAAGAAAAGATTAACCCTTCATTTATATTGTGATATGTATTTTATTTTTATGAAATTATTAATAAATAATTTATTTTAAAATAATGTGAAAGAGTAATTTGATAAAAAATAAAATACATATCACATTATGAGTGAAAATAATATTTTATTTTTATCAAATTATTAATAAAAATTTATTTTAAAATAATGTGAGAGAATAATTTGACAAAAAAAAAATGATACATTCTATATTTGATATTTGATATTATGAGCGAAAAATATAACCAAAAAAAAAAGACAGTGTCCAATCTTGAATTTAAATTAGGGTTTCTCTGTTCTCGTGTAGAGGTAGCATCTCTCGTACCATAAATGACACATTAAGTGCCGGGTCCTACCACTTAATAAAAAAATAAAAAAAAACACTAATTTTGATGTCTCACTTGTTCGAGAAAATGAATATGGATTTTATAAGAATTATATTATAAGAAAAGTGATTGTGTTATGTTACAGAGATTCATTTTGCATGCCGGAGTTTTTTGTTGTGGGTCCCACAAAATATTGTGAGTGTAGAAAAGTTTTTGTGGTATGTTAAGTAATAGATGATAAACTCTTAAAATATAGCGAAAACTCTGTAGATCCTAACACCGTTCCAACTTGGGTTTCCATTTCATTGTCATTCTTCAAAACCCATCTGAAAAGTGATTACACCCATCTCTTTCCAACTTAGTGTTTACAGCTTTGGTTGGACACAAAAACGAAAACACAAGAGCGTAGCTGCTGATTGTGTTTGTCTGTTCGGTTTATATTTGAGATTCATCTCCTCTTTGAGAGTGATCTAATAGTACAATACTCCTTCTAAAAAATCTGCTGTTCTTATTATTCTCCTTGTTGTTAACCTGGGCCTATCTGTCATCATCATGGTAGTGCCTGTAAGTTTGTGCAACGCTGCGAAGAAAGTTCTCGGAAAACTTGGCTCTTTACTCTATGAAAAGTATCAGTTGTACTTGTCCTTTGAGGATGACTTCAACAAGCTTCAAAGCGACTTGACTACCATTTCAGTAGAAATTATTGAGGTAGAAAAACAGCCAGAGAAGAGCCCTTCTGTTCAGGATTGGTTGGTCAAGCTCCAAGATGCTCTACACGATGCAGAAGACCTTTTTGATGATTTAAAGGCTGAAGCTTTGAGGCAGAAAGTGGAGGCTGAATGGCGCATGGTGACTGCGGTTAGAAGCATCATCTTCCTTAGTGGGATGGATGATAAAGTTAAGAAAATTCGAGGGAGAATATATGACATAGCTAAACAGAGAAGGGATCTTCATTTGCCGCAACTGGGTAGTGGTGTGGTTGTTCCCCAGGGGCAGAGAGAGTACACACGTTCACATGTGCATTTGGGAAAGATTGTTGGAAGAGAAGAAGATAAGAAGGAGGTGATTGAAAGGTTATTTGATAGTAATTACAGTGGTGAGAGTGTTTGTGTTGTTCCTATTATGGGAATAGGGGGATTGGGAAAGACTGCACTTGCCCATTTGGTTTTTGATGATGATGGGGTTAAGAGGGGTTTTGGTTTGAGGATTTGGGTAAATGTATCTGATGATCTGAATCCAGATAGGATTATGCGGAAGAAAATTGTCAGAGCTATAGATGGTTTTGATCATGATGTTGCTGATATAAATACTTTGTCATGCCTGCAAGATAAAGTGAGTGACAAGAAATTTTTACTTGTTCTAGATAATGTTTGGAATTGTAATGGGGTAGAATGGCGTGATCTGAAGAATTTGTTCGGAAATGGTGCTAAAGGAAGCAAAATTCTAGTCACAACACGGTACAAAAACACCGCATCGGTCATGGGTGGGAATAGTTTGTGTAAACTAGGTGGTTTGCGTGGTGGTGATTGCTGGTCTTTGTTTGAGAAATGGGCGTTTGGAGATGGAGAAAATGCACATGCCCAGTATCCAAATCTTGAAAAAATTGGTCATGATATAGTGAAAAAGTGTGGTGGTGTGCCTTTAGCAATACGCACTGTGGGAGGCATACTATCAGGAAGCAAAGAGGAATCATATTGGTTATTTGTGAAAAATAGTGATACATGGGGGAGGATGCACCTTATGCCCAAAAGGGAAGATGATATATTGTCAGTGCTTAAGTTAAGCTATGATCATTTGCCATCCCATTTAAAAGAATGTTTTGCATTTTGCTCCTTACTTCCTAAAGGCCAAGAATTTGATAAGCAAGATTTGATCCAATTATGGATGGGCCAAGGTTTCATTCATTCCTCTGGCGGAGATCAGCAATTAGAAGATGTTGGAAGTTGGTATGTTAATGAATTTGTAGCCAGATCTATTTTTGATGTTGAACGTGAGAATCATAAAGCTGAAATAGTAAAGTGCAGGATGCATGATCTATTGCACGATCTTGCTAAATCAGTGGCAGGACACTTGATGGTTAACTCCGATATCAATAACATGTCTGAAACCACTAGGCATATGTCATTTTGGGATACGGATCTCATTAAAGATCCAAGGTCATTTCTCAAGTTACCAAAGTTGAGAACACTTCTTTGGCATACCAAATTGGGAAACTCTTCAGGTTCAGGATCCCATTTACTTGTACTTTTCTCTGGTTCAACTTACTTGCGCGTCTTGGATTTGAGCAACTCAGGGATAAAACATTTACCAAATAGCATTGGTAACATGAAACACCTGAGGTATCTAAATCTAAACGGTAACGTTGAACTTTTGTCCCTTCCTGATTTCATTTGCAATCTGCATTCTCTACAGACTTTGAAGCTATCCGGCTGCAGAAGAATTATAACCTTACCTAAAAATTTCAGTTACTTAGTTTCACTTAGACATTTGGTAATAACCTCTCCTTATATTTTGCAACAACAACTTGGGAGCTTGACATCCCTGCGGTGGTTAACAATTGAACACTGCAGGAATCTCGTGTCTTTGTTTGAAGTGACGCAGCACCTCCTTCACCTTCGAACATTGCGTATCCAAAACTGTGGTAAATTAACTTCCTTGCCAAGTAGCTTGAAAAATTGCACTGCCCTTGAGAATTTGGAAGTTGTGAACTGCCCCATGATGAGATCCTTGGAGGTGTGCATGGAAGGACTTCCTAGTTTTCGCTCTTTAACCATAAAGGGTCTTCCAAAGTTGGTAACTTTACCAGTGAGGCTTGAATGCTATTCGAGGAGTCTTCAGTTTCTGTTCATAACAGATTGCCTTAGTCTTATGACACTACCCGATTGCCTTAGGAATCTATCATCATTGATGCGTATTTACATTAAGTATTGCCCCAATCTGATGAATTTGCCATATGGCTTCTGTCACCTTACTTCTTTACAGGTTTTGCAAATTGATGGGTGTCCCCATTTAAGCCCAAGATGCCGAAGGAATGTTGGCGAGGATTGGCAACAGATAGCTCATGTACGAGAAATCTATGTCGACAGTGTCAAAATCTAAGTTCCCAGGAAATCAAGTGTGAGTGATACAATATGGCTGGCATAAGGAAAAATGAGTTGAATAAGGAATATATAAATAAAAGAATTAATATCTTTAGGATTGTGGGTTGAGATATGATATTGGATATAAGTACCTCTGAGTGTGTATGTTGATAAATGTATCATCCTGTAAGAAATGTATATGTATGTGGAAAAAATGTATCATGTGTGTAAGAAATGTGTGATGTATGTGTAAGAAATTGTTTGTAATGTAAAATGGCTTCGATTGAATTAGCTTTTCGGTTTTTGCTTTGATTTCTTTATGAGGCGGTAAATTTCCCTCAGTTCTTGATTGAAACAACTGAAATAGAACTTAGACAATGCCACAACAGCATCTCTTTCACCAATTTTAACTTGTCTACTTTTGTAATTTTCTTATAATCTTCTATCTTTTTTACCAATTCTTTATTACAACTTACTTCTGGGGCTAAAAATAAATCGGGCTACCTGTTAAAGGGTCTACCACTTAACCTATTTAATGGCCTATCTAATTTAGTAAAAAGACTAGGTTTGAGCTAGCAAGTTGACTTATTTAAATATATATTAACTTCATATATGGACACACACAATATATATATATATATATATATATATATATATATATATATATATATATATATATATGAGAAAAATAAATCTTATGTTGTAGGAGAATTCTAATCTCATATCATAGATACATCAAGTGTGGGACCCACCTATTTAAAAAAAATAAAAAACATAAAAAAATGATGGTGTGTGTAGGAAGAATTTGTTTTCTCATGCAACGTGAGATTAAATGAACCATATATATATATATATATATATATATATATATATATATATATATATATATATATATATATGAGAAAAATGTTTATCCTTTTAAATGACACAACTTATATCCTTTCACTCTCACAAAGAGTTGGGACTCACACCTTTATTTTTTTTTTGTCAACTCTCTCTCCTCCTTTATCTATATCTTTCTCTCTCTTAAAATGAAATAACTTTACATCATTTAAAATGATACACACTTTACCCTATATATATATATATATATATATATATATATATATATATATATGGGTTTTATAATTCTCATTCACCATGAGAATTACAATTTTCCTACACACCTTTTGATTTTCGTGCTAATATGGGTCCTACATTTAATTTTTTCTAACACATGGGTCCCACATGCTTTTTATCTCTACAACATGAGATTTCAATTCACCTTCAACTTGAGAATTATAAAACACTATATATATATATATATATATATATGGGTTTATTTTTCTCATGTTGCATGAGAAAACAAACTCTTCCTACACATACCATAAAAAGGTGTGCCACTCATTTTTTTTATTTTTTGTTTTTTTTAAATAGATAGGTCTCACACTTGATGTATCTATGACATGAGAATTGAATTCTCCTACGACATAAGATTTACTTTTCCCATATATATATAGGGGCAGGATCATCTTACACCGGTGTAAGAATAATAAATCTAACACCACATCTTAACTGTTGATTTTCGTGCATCCAACGGTTGACATTTATTGCGAATTAAAAATTAAATAATCACCACCTCGGTAAGAGGAGAAAAAACCTTTGTGTGGAGTAACGTGGAAGGAGGCACCGGAGTCAACAATCCAGGTGCAATCATCGTATGCAACATTCAAATAATTATCCTCACCTAAGAGGAATATCTCTGACAAACAGTGCACGTCACCTCAATCACCGGTCCAAGTTGTCTCGAGCCACTGTACACACCGGCCAGAATGCCTCCGCGCTACCTCACCATTGTGCGTACCACAACTCTACCTCACCACTGTTCGACACCTTGCTAGACAATCGGTCATCATTTTCCTACTCACCAATGTAAGGTTTTCTTACCTAACTTCATGACCATCGTATATCTATTAGGTTATTAGTGTAAGATAATTGTGTGTTTTAGTTTTAACCTGATAGAAGGAAAATGGGCCAAGCCCATTACATTGATAATGAAAAAAACATTAGTTAAAGGGTTTTATAAGAGTTATGTTGTAGGAAAAGTGATTGTGTTATGTTATAGAGATTTGTTTTGCGTGCCGGAGTTTTTTTTTGCTGCGGGCCCCACAAAATGTTGTGTGTGTAGGAAATTTTTTGTGGTTATGTTAAATGATAGATGATAAATGTTGGGTGGTTTGCTGATGGTGGAAAAATATAAGTTCTGATGGGGGACGTTCCTCTGTTCTAAATGAGTTTATAGAACACAGATTTGTTCCTTTACTTCCAACCCAAGTGCGCAAGTGCACGCATCAAGTAATAATGGGTGTATTAAGGCCCACACTATCGTTCCCATGAATATAGAACTCTAAATATTGTCTTATACAGTTTTATAAAGAATGAAAATGAGAAGAAAAGTTACTGAATGAACTGTCTGGTCAAACGTTCCTTACTGCCTTGACAATGTTCCTCAGGAACAGTAAGTTCAGTCCGATGACAAATAATTGTTCGATGCGCTATGTATGTGACCCTTCCTGTTTAGAAGAAGGTGAGATAATAATCATTGGAGTTTGACAGATACAAGATTAAATAAAGTAAAAATACTAAAACAACAATAACTATAATTAAGAGACAACAAGGTGGATGGTTTTAAAATAGTTTAACAGAAGGAACGGATTCACTGCTTCATTCTTAAATAGTTATTTTCTCTGCTCAAGACTTAGCATTTTTTGGCTTTGTCCCAGTTTCTTATCTGCCAACTCTGATTCCTCAGCTCATGGACTAGATGGCTCACAAGTTTCCATATTCCTATGGCTTCCTTGACTCTAACAGGTACTCAGTATAGAACCTTAAAATGGACGAAGTGACCCCTTATTCCTAAGGTGACTAATAGTGTTTTTCCCAGGACACTACCTTCCCTCAGTGGCTAAGATGTCTGAAATCCCTTTCTTATGGAAGTTCCTTTCTCAGTATGTGTTCAATTTCCATTGATACACAATGATATAGCTTACTTAGCCAAAGAAATACAAAAAGCTTCAGTCAAGAGTTTCGAAAATAATTCTTTAAGAGTTTTGCAGCTTATCCATTCCACAGATAGTTCAGCCCATGGCTGATATTTTAAACATAATTATTCCAAATCGAGATCCTATAGACCCGAGATTCAGCTTAGAGATAACGAATAGAACGAAGAGAAGAAACACTTATATTAAATTGAAATACAGTTTACAATGAAGAATTAAAATGGAGAAGATGGTTTGATGCTAGTGAGGAGTCTTAGGGGATGATACAGAAAAGAGAAGAGGTGTTGTCACATAACTACAGTTACAACTTATATAAAACTAAACTACTAACTACTACTAGGTGATCTCTTCTTTTAGGACTTTAATCCCTCAAGAATTTGATGATGTTTTTGTGTTTGGGATGTCCTTTTTATAGGTAGAAGAGGAGTGGCAGTCTTGTAAATCCTTGGGAGCTGGGTTCTTGAGTAAAGGGACGGGGCGGGGGCAACAGTGTGTAGAAGTTGTGCAAATTGCTTGATGGGACAGTATTTGTTGATGATTAGCCATTTTCTGCAGTCTCCTCATGCTTTGCTTTCTTATTGGCTAGTGAGAACTCTTAATTCTCTGCTCTTCATGTTTCCTGGTGCTTAAATGGTGCACCGCCTCTGCTTTTCGAAGACTTTGTATCCACGTTTCCTGCAAAATGGACAGAGGCATTAAATGAGTGGAGCAGGTGCATTAAAAGCTTCTCGATTCGTTCCCTTTTTAATATATTTTAAAGGAATACGTCACCATACGTTCCCCCACTGTGTTTTTGTCACAAATGTGTAAAACAAGTGATTTTCATGCAGAAGTTGCTCATCAGATGAGGGAACGTGTGGCTTTTTGCCATCAAAATGGGCTTAGATGGGAACGAATTTACGTCCCATCAAACAACCCAAAACTAAACTGTTGGTTGTCCTCAAACAACTCAGAAATATTGTATTGGGCTGCCCAATTTCAAGTAATAGCTCAACAGAAAGAAACTTGAGCCAGTGAGCAATCATAAACTTTTCAAAAAATGAGCTACTCTCTATAGGTAACAAGTAAGAAGAATTTGTTCTAAGGTAAGTGAAGGTTGCTGATCTTCTGTCTCACTATCACTCAGGGTTTGGTGTTTGCTCTGTCCATTCCTGGATGTGATTCCTCGGAACTTGTCTTTCTGCTGCTTTCCTATGAAGTGTAGATGTCTTCCCTTCCAAGGATCTTTTGATGGGTGAGTGTATGGAAGTGTGGAAGAAGGGTGGTCTTAATTGTGGGGTCAAGGAACATTTACTTTTGTGCCTTTTAACTTGGACTTTTTCTGTTTGAGGGAACACCTTTTCTCGTACCTTTTTCCCCCTTTTGAAGGAAGATTTTCTAGTGTTTTCCTCTGAATTCTTTTGAATGGTTGTTCCCTTTTTCTTTGCTTTTCTTTCTTCTGTCCTTTCTGTTCATTTTTGGATATGGTCCTTGCCCTTTTGGTTGACCAGATGGTGTACTATAGATGAAGTGGACGTGAATGTGTGTTTGGTTGATCCTTGGCAGTGGAGTCCATCTGTTCCTCAGCAGTACTTACAGCATCAAGGCAAGTTTAGAAGTCTCATTGTGGTTAGATTCCGTAAAGAATTTTGACAGAATATTTTTTCCGTCAAAATTTTTTACGGAAATAATTTTCGTTGAAATTTTTTGACGAAAATGTGTTCCGTTGAAATTTTTTGATAGAAATTTTTCTTATCGTAAATTTTGTAAAAAATATTTTAGATAGAAATGTGTTTTGTCGAAAATTTTGACGCAAATTTTTTTTCCCCAAAAAGATGATGAAAATATTTTCGTCGAAAACTTTTGACGGAATTTAAATTCTATAAAGAATTTTGACGAATTTTTTTTCATCAAAGTTTTTTACATAAAGGTTTTTCGTCAAAACTTTTTACGAAAATTTTTCAAAGGAAATGGTTTCGTTAAAAATTTAGAGAGAAATATTCTTCGTCGAAAATTTTGATGGATATGTTTTTTTGTCAAATATGTTGACGAAATTTAGATTCCGTAAAGAATTTTGGAAAAAAAAATTTCTATTAGAATTTTTTACAAAACTATTTTTCGTCGGAAATTTTCTCTGGAAATATGTTGCGTTGGAAATTTTGATGGAAATGTTTTCTGTAAAAAAAATTTACGAAAATATTTTTGACAAAATTTTATACGAAATTATTTTCTGTCAAAAATATTCGACGGGAATATTTCTGTTGCAAGTTTCAATGGAATTTTAACTGTATTTTTTTCTGAAAAAACTTATCTCAGTGATTATGGCCAAATCTTGTTTCGTCTCTATTTTCTTTTATTTTTATGTAATGTGGTTTTTGTCAAAAAAATTGTCACTATTTCAGACGAAAAAATTTTGGTCGTTAAATTCTGTCAGTATTTAAGACTTTTATAATTATGTCACATTTAAAAATGATTCATATTTATGTAGTTTTTACTAGGGGTGTCAATTAGGGGTGTTCTCAGTCTGGATTGGGTCGTTTTGGAGGCAAACATCATCTGATACAATCCCTTCGGTTTGATCATGTAATCATCCATTCGGTTTGATTTTTTTTCAAATTCGATCGGATCCAATCCAATTTTCTCGGTTTGGATTGGATCGGTTTTCAGTTTTTGAAAATCCTAAAATTTGTTTCGTTATTATTGTGCAAATAACATCTTTGGTATATATTGGTTTTGTAATTCTTTTTTAAATACAAAGGTATCAGTAAACGATAATAGTTTTTTTTTTTGGACAATGAGATACTAAGCTCTACATAGATGAAATTTTGTTGATGAAATGTGACTAGATTTTTTCTTGGGTTTAGTTGATGGGTTAATGGGTCAAGAAATTTTTGAGCTATGATCGGGGAAAGACCCAAATAGGTAGAGGAAAATTAATATATTGGATCGGTTTGGATTGGATCGATTTTTATCTACCAATCCGAAATCCGATCCGATCCAATTAAAATTTGCAGGTTTTTTTCGGTTTTCGATTTTTCGGTTCTCGGTTTATTCCCCTCCCTTTCCGTCCAAAATCTTCGATGAAAATGTGTCCCAATGATAATTTTCTGTCACAATTATCTTCCCTTCCTTCCCCTCTATTTCCCCTGAATTCCCTTCCTTTCCTTTCCTTCCCTTCCAAATTCTCAAACAAAGCCTAACTTACTGCATCCCTTGAACACACCACTAGACCTTGCTTTCATCCACTACATTTCCGTTTGGATAAGCTTTCAAAAAAGGACTTTTATGCCTTATTTATTTGAAAAGTACTTTTTACAAAAGATAAAACTATTTTATATTTGGATGTAATACATGAAAAACACTTTTAACTAAATATATTATTTGGATGTTAAAATTAAAAAGCACTTTTCATATATAAAATTACTAAAAATGACATATGAAAACAAATTATAGAAGCAAATTTGGCTACAATGGAGGTGATGGTAGTGGCAGTGACGGTGGCAAGGTGGTGACGCCAATGGTATAGGTGGTGGTGGGGTGGTAGTGACAGTGGTGGAGGTGATGGCAATGATGAAGATATGGCGATGGCAGTAAAGGAGGTAGCAGTGGCGGTGACAATGAAGGTGAAATTGGTTGGGGTTAGGGTCATAGTGGTTGTGGTAGTGGCGGCAGTGATGACGGCAATAATGGAGTTAGTGGTGGTGGCGGCGGTACTAAGGGAGGTGAGATGGGTTGAGTTGAGGTGGGGTGGGTCAAATTTGGATTTTGAAAAAAATGATTGGCTTTTAACTTTTATTTTAGCTTTTAAAAAAAAAGTAAATTTTTTGACTTTTTTGTAACTCCTATTTTTTTAAAAGGAGACATCCAAACACTAATTTATAATGAGGTGGATTTTTTCTAATAAAAGAAAATATTTGGAGGGAAAAAAACTCATATTGTTACATACTTTGACTTGCAACTTTGGTGATCGCATCATCCTATTGCTGATCATTCTATTATCTTTCCATAGATCAACATTGATCATTTGGATCAAACAAATTTTTATGGCTTGTTCTTCTTCAATTTTATGGCATCATCTCAATTTATTTTGCGTTTAGTATAATCTCATTTTATTATTTCTTAACATTCCCACCACAATACATATATGTAACTGTTGGTAAAAGTATAGAATAAAAAAGAATTCGGAATCTTTCACAGGGAACAATTTGATTGTTTTTTCTTTTTTTTTTCTATTCCTACTTTCTTAAAATGTAAGTAACCAATCTGTAATACTGAAAAATTCAATGAAATTTGTTTTGTAATTAAAACTGAGTTAACAAGGGAACTAGACTGACGAATCAACAGATATCAACAATGCTATAAATCTGGAATTCTTGGATGACTTCCCAAAGAATTTACACGTCTCTCCGCTTTTCCACTACTAAAACACCTTATTCACAAAATTTGAACTGTTAAAGCATTTTCACTCGAATTTCCCAATTCCATTTTTAATTCTCAAAATGATCCTTTCTCAAAGTCTCTTGAATCTTTATAAAAAAATGTCAAATCCCTCGTGTGATTATCCTTAACCTAAAAGGTTCAATTAGCAATCAAACACAAACTGATTTTTCAACCACGGTTTATGCCAAAAAAATCTCCAAGACTAATTCCTATGATTCTTTTTGGATTAAAGTTGAAAGAATTGCTAACTAAATGTAAAGGAGATGAGAATAGTAGTGGTCTAATAAAATGGTCTATCCAGTCATCAAGAATCCAAGTAAAAGAGAATTAGCTAGCCATATTAAAGAACAAAATTAAAAAATCTAGAATTTAAGTAACATGCATTTCCAAATGCGAGAAGGGAATGAAAAGTAGAGTGCAATATTGACCAGTATTTCAAATATTGGAGTTCCTAAACTAAAGCTGGGAAAAACTTACAGAATTGAAGAGATAAAGAGGTTGCATGGAAGTTCATCAGACCAAATATAATATGGGCTGACTAATATGTATTGAGCTAAATCACACACGGTTGAAATGAGGGTGAGGTTCTTTGTCTTGGGCTTGGAATTGTTGTTGAGGATCAATATGCTTTTGTCCTTAATTAGCGCGATGAGTCCGAATAGGGGTACCTGCGAAGACACTCCGATGCTTAAGTCAATATCAGTGGCATTTGTAAGTATATTCTTAATGATAATAGATGGATGTACCTGGGTGTGTATCCCCTGCTTTTATAGCGATTCTAGTACTGCCTTCATAAGGCGGCATGGCTCTTGATTGTCCATGTTTGGGCTGCAGGTCAGGGTAGGGCCTGTGTAGCCTTATCTTCTTGATGTCAAGCTATCCTGATAGAGTTTCGGCGAGCTGGTGTTGTCCTCTGTTCATTAGTCGGAAGGCGCGCTGTGTTTTGCCTTGGTTCTTAAGTTAGCTTCCTTCTCTGGAGATTATGCCAAATGGTGGTTTCATGCGCGATGTGGGCATCGCACTGTGCTAGGCGCGCGATAATGACCATCGCGCTTAGCTCTGGACCTCTTGTGAGTTTGGGCTTCTTTGTAGGTTCTGGGCCTCCAATGGGCCTATCATATTTGTCCAAATCAGAAGTCCTTGACCTCTCCTAGGAAGATACATTGTCAGTACCCTTCGAATTCAAGAACTTGAGAACAATTGCACACAACTTACAAAAAAAGTTTCAAGAATGTTCGAAAGGAAATTTTTAAATCTAAAAAAAACTAAAATTGAAAATTTCACAAGTCCCTTTTCAATTTATTGATACTTCCTATTTAACTAAAAAGAACAAAAATAGATCCAATGTGCAGTATTGTTCGTCCAATTCAGCTTTATCCAAGGGTTCACACCTTTGCTCTCAAGGGAAATATTTATTATGTTCCAGGACTATCCAATAATTGGGTGCTCCCTCTCACAACACTCATTTTTTCTTTTCTTTTTTACCCTTGCTATTTTTCCTCTTTTCAAATTTTATTCTCTCATTTACATTAAGGGATCACCTAAAAAATGGTGGTCCCGGACCATAATAAATTCTCTCCTAAAAAATTGCCCACGTGGACTTCTTCTACGTTAAGAGTCATCAGAATAATAAGTAAAAGTCACTAAAATATTTTCCAACTAACCCATTACTGCTGTGGGCCTATTCTTTATATTTGGGCCACTATTAACCTGGAAATGAAATTATTCACAGCCCAAATACCATTAGAAATACCTTGCAAACTTAACCAAATTTAATGCTAACAGTAACCCTAAAGACATAACATCAATTTCTTTTCCCTCTCCACACAACACTCAAGCACAGTGTTGACCCTCACAAACATAACCCCTTTAAAAATCTTTTCACCACTGCATCAACACTTCAAATTCACTCCCAAAATTTTCAAGTCCCAGCAAGCAAAAATATTACAAACGAGAAATTATCACAACTTCAAAATACAAACAACTAATACCACAACCCAGAAATTATATGCTTAGGCTATCAGCATGAATTAAAAACTTTTAAGTAAAATTTGAAAGCTACATAAAGTTAATCTTATTTACTTATATAATATAAAAAATAGAAATTAATTTAAATTCTGAAAAGTGAAAGTAATTAACTTACTAATATCTAAAAAGAATAAAATATGTTTTATAATTTATTTGAAATATAATATTTATATATAAATTTTGAATTGAATGTAAAATTTAAAATATATATAAAAAACTATTAATTGATGACTCTACAAAAATAAGTGACATGTGATATTAACTATACGGTATTTTAGAGTGAGGATATTCTAACTACCAAAAATTCTCACTACTAACTTATTACCCATCACATTATCATTGGATGAAAGAGAGACAATGTTAAAAAGTTTTTGAAGAGAGAGAAAATGTTAATCTAATGATGATTAGATAGGTAGTAAGTTAGTAGTAGAAAATCTTGTTAATGAGAATATCCTTCCTCGTTTTAGAGAAACATATATATTTTAAAAGGAAAAACATTTTCTCATGTTACATTAGAATTCAATTCTCATGTTTGTGACCATTCAATTTGCGTGCAAAGTTTTTCTTTTCTTTTTCATTTTTTAATAAATGTGGAGCCCACCACTAATTGAGTCACAACATGAGAATTGAATTCTCATGCAACATAATAAAATCAAACCCCATTTTCAAAACGTTGTATGATTAATTGGGTTTGAGCTTTTTTCAGAATGTTGGGCTTAGAGTTAGGGTGAAAAGGGCCACCCTACTTTTAGACTCGATGGGTAACTAGTTGCTTCTTAAACCGCATTTATGCAAGAGAGTCTCTACTAGAATATTATATTTGACGGTTCAAATGATTTTTTTAAGAATAAAAAAATAAAAAAAAATGATTCCGAAATATAAAACGTTTTTCTATATTAAATTTTAAAAATGATTTCAAAATTAATTCTAACAAAATTAATTCAACTCAATTTAATTTTTTTAATAAATAACATGTATCCTTAAAGGGAGACAATTATGTTCGAACTAATAATATTCACTTCATGGTGGAGCATGTAATCCCTAGGAATATTTTGCATTTACAAAGATTTTAATTCAAGACTTTCCTTAAACGAAATCAAGCACGTACCACCTGAATCAAACACTTTCATACTTCAAGGAGCCGTTATGTTTGGTAGGAATATTTTGTATGAAATGATGGGGAAGTAGGGTGGAGAATATTTAATTGCTATGTTTGATATGAGTTTTGTTAAAAAAGTCACAGCAAATAATTTTTTCCAATACTTTCCATTTCAACTACACAATGGAAACAAATTGTCCTATTGAACCTGTGGTATTTTTTCTCCCTATTATTTTGGATTGTGAATATAATATCTTAGTCAAAAATACCCTTCTGATTTGATGAGAATGGAGCTTGCCTCAATCATTTGATAACTTACCTAATGATATACGTTTACGTCACTGAAAACTTTGTAAATTATTTTTAATATTGTTGAGGTAAATAAAAATAATTTTTTGACATTGTTACAAAGTCAGGATAACTAGTTAACGAATAATAATGGGGCATCGAGTGAAATATTAATTTTTTTTTATATTCAAAAAATTAAAGAGTATTTTGGTATTTCCGATCACATTCCCATCAATATTTTATCATCAACCAAACATAGCATCGGTAAAATGAATTCAATTTTCCCATCAAAATTTTGGACAACCAAATATTTTTTCGTCACTTACCCGGGCTCAAAAAATTCCTACCAAATCCCCAACCATCCTACCAAATTCCTACAAAAAATTCTTACCAAATCCCGAGAAACTTAAAGTTGTAATCTTATTTATCCATATTTGGTACAAGATTTTTAAAATTTTCCCGAGAATTTGATTTTCTCATGATTTTATTTTGTGTGAATTTTATTTTGAAAATACCATCCAAAAATACTATCCAATGGATGGTATTTTAGAATTGCTATAGCAAAGAAAAATTTAATACAACTAAACATAGTATCAAGAAAATTAACTCAACATTTCCAGTAATATTTTAGTCTACCAAATAACTTTTTGGTAATATTTCCATAAAACTCATTTTCTCATCATATTCCCGGATAAAATTTTTTTTCTCCTCTATGGAAAATTCTTTGACGGCTAAGATGCTCATAGTAGGGCTAAACGTTTGTTCAGTGATGATGATTTCTTTGAGTTTAAAACATCCAAATGAGAAAACTGGTTTGCTTCTAACCTCTAATTATCATGTGATTGATTATTTACAATTCAATTAAAGAGAATGCATAAAATAAAAATTACTCACAAGTTTCAAAAGGTAAATCTGAAATTCGAATAAAACAAATGGATTATTATATTATAATGGTTTTCTTTATTCTCCTTCTGAAGAAAAAGGAAACGAAAAGCCCAAATGAATATGAATTAAACTGCTTTTAATCGCAGAACCTCTTTTTATCTGTTTATTGACATGGACAAGAAAAGCATAATGATTAGAGACAAAAAGAAAGGGAAATCTAATTCATCTTGAAATATCAGTTGATAAGCTCAATACGCAAAGTCAGGTTCTCTTTCTTGACAAAAACAAAACTTTATTAGAACATTTACCCAAACCCTATAAGAGTAACATGGGACCCATTCATGCTCATTGCTCCCTATCTTTTAGGGTTTTATTATTACTATTATTCTTCTTTATTATTTGTACATGCCCAGATTATATAAACGCGACTATGATTATACATGAAAGTGGTTACTTTTGAGGGCGACACATGAAGTACAATAATACCGATCAATATAAAAGGAAGATATACATAGGAGGTGAAAGAGAAGAAAAAGGAGCTGGCTACTCATAGAGTACGCGCTACAATCATGACCCTTTGTATTCTTGAGGGCCGTTTGGTAGGAATAATTTTTTTAGAGAGATAGGAAAATGAAAGTGGAATTCATATATATCCATGTTTGGTAGGAGCTTTTACAATATTTGTCCAATCATTTAATTTGCCCCGAATTTCATGTTATGTACAAATTGTAATCCATTTTCCTCCTCAAAATACCATTAAAAGGATGGTATTTTTCATTTATCCGATTTAGGGATTTGGACACAAAATTTTTCGGACAAGGTTGAGCTCAGAAGGGGTTGGAGGGTCAAGTGGGTGTGGTTGTCTACATTCTCCAAAGCTCCAAATGATCGTGAAGACAAAGATGATCAAAATCTTCATGATTGGTTTTGTTTATTTTTGCTTTAAGTATGGGCTTGTTGATGTCTTTTATAGAGGATTTTGGACTTTGCCTCTAAAATTGTTACCAACTGTGCTTATTATTCCGAGTCGGTCTTATATATTTATGGAAGAACATGTGATCCGTTGTTTCTCTGGGCAAGAACAACGTTGATTATCATCTTTGAATAAAAAAGTGACGGTGGCGTAAACCTTATATTCTTACTAATATTTCACAATCAACCAACCTCAGTAAACTTAATCAAATAATCTTAGTAATATTTTGGCACACCAAACAGTTTTTTTCGTAACATTCTCGAATAATTCACTTTCGCACCATATTTCTAGAAATTATGATTCCTAGGCACTAAAAAAAATTTCCTCTAACAAACGCCCAATTGAAAAATTGAAGAAAATGGTTTAGTCTCAATTCCAGCTTTAGATGCTTTTTTTATTCGTAATTTCTATTCATCACTTGGGGTGTTAACAGGCCGGGCCGATATTTGGTCTTAAAAGGTTAAGTCTGTGTGTAAATGTGTCAGCTTGACTTAGCTTGTTACTTGTTATGAATATAATTATCGGTCTGTGGCCTGACTTATTTATAAAAAATAAAAGTCTGGTTTAGCCTGTTTTAAAAAAATAAGACAACAAAAATTTATTCAAATAAAATATATGATCCACAACACTAATAATTTCATAAAGATTCATAAATTCAATGTATATCCAAAAAACATAATAAAAAATAAAAGCATTCAAAAAATCTGTTTAACTAATAAAATGAGGTGAAATAGGTTGAGGAGAGAGAGAGATGGCTATTATGAATAGTAAAAAAAATATAAAATAAAACAAAAATTACTATACCACTTTGCAACGTAGAAATTTCGATGAAACTTTGTGACGAAACCAAGTCAAAAACGGGTCAGATCAGATTTGACCCACTTCAGAACCAAGTCAGACCACTTCAGAACCAAGTCAGACCCACTTCAGAAACCAAGTCAAGTTAGATCTGAACCAGTTCTGAACTAGTTCAAACAAATTCAAACCAAGTCAGACCTGACTTGGATCAAATTAAAGCAGGTCGGGTCAAAATATCTAACCTATAAAAACTAAGTTGGGTCGATTCGGCATAAAAACTGACCCGACCTGACCCATGCACAACCCTAATACCAGGCCAGCCTAAGAAGCTAGCTCTAAGGCCGAGATTTTGAATTGGAACATGAGAACTTTTTATTAAACGAGTTGTTATATAAGTTCAAGCCTGGTTCCAATAACCAATTTTAAACATACAAGCTCAGGCCTTCACGATCCGAGCCAAAGGCCTCTGGTTCGTTTAGCACCCATATTCATCACAATTTCTACAAATTTTTAGGAACTTTCTTACTACTTATCATTTTTGTTATCTTCACGAAATATTATAACTATTGATGGGGCTACGTACTTAAATTAAAATTTAACCTAAAGTGGGTGAAAGAGAAGAAAAAGGACCTGGCTACTCATAGAGTACGCGCTACAATCATGACCCTTTGTATTCTTAAGGGCTGTTTGGTAGGAATAATTTTTTTAGAAAGATAGGAAAATGAAAGTGGAATTCATATATATCCATGTTTTGTAGGAGTTTTTACAATATTTGTCCAATCATTTAATTTGCCCTGAATTTCATGTTATGTACAAATTGTAAGCCATTTTCCTCCTCAAAATACCATTAAAAGGATGGTATTTTTCATTTATCCGATTTAGGGATTTGGACACAAAAATTTTCGGACAAGGTTGAGCTCAGAAGGCGTTGGAGGGTCAAGTGGGTGTGGTTGGCTACATTCTCCAGAGCTCCAAATGATCGTGAAGACAAAGATGATCAAAATCTTCATGATTGGTTTTGTTTATTTTTGCTTTCAGTATGGGCTTGTTGATGTCTTTTATAGAGGATTTTGGACTTCGCCTCTAAAATTGTTACCAACTGTGCTTATTATTCCGAGTCGGTCTTATATATTTATGGAAGAACGTGTGATCCGTTGTTTCTCTGGGTAAGAACAACGTTGATTATCATCTTTGAATAAAAAAGTGACGGTGGCGTAAATTTCACATTCTTACTAATATTTCACAATCAACCAAACTCAGTAAAGTTAATCAAATAATCCCGATAATATTTTGGCATACTAAACAATTTTTTATAACATTTTCAGATAATTCACTTTCCCACCATATTTCTGGAAATTATGATTCCTAAACACCAAAAAATTTCTCTTCTATCAAATGCCCAATTGAAAAATTGAAGAAAATGGTTTAGTCTCAATTCCAGCTTTAGATGCCTTTTTTATTCGTATTTGTTATTCATCATTTGGGGTGTTAACAGGCCGGGCCAAGATTTGGTCTTAAAAAGCTAAGTCTGTGTAAATGTGTCAGTCTGACTTAGCTTGTTGCCTGTTATGAATATAATTATCGGCTTGTGACCTGACTTATTTATAAAAAATAAAAGTCTGGTTTAGCCTGTTTAAAAAAAAATAAGACAACAAAAATTTATTCAAACAAAATATATGATCCACAACACTAATAATTTCATAAAGATTCATAAATTCAATGTATATCCAAAAAATATAATATAAAATAAAATCATTCAAAAAAATTGTTTAACTAATAAAATGAGGTGAAATATGCTGAGGAGAGAGAGAGAGATGGGTATTATGAATAGTATATAAAATATAAAATAAAAACAAAAATTAGTATACCAGGACAACCTAAGAAGCTAGCTCTAAGGCCGAAATTTTGAATTTGAACCTGAGAACTTTTTATTAAACGAGTTGTTATATAAGTTCAAGTCTGGTTCCAACAATCAATTTTAGACATACAAGCTCATACCTTCACGAGCCGAGCCAAAGGCCTCTGATTCGTTTAGCACCTCTATTCATCACAATTTCTACCAATTTTTAAGAACTTTCTTACTACTTATAATCTTTGTTATCTTCACGAAATATTATAACTAGTGATGGGGCTACGTACTTAAATTAAAATTTAACCTAAAACATTAGACCACTGGATCACTTGCACATTAATTTATTATGAATACCATTTCTTTTGAATTTACAAATCTATCCATGAGAGACTACATGATTAAGATTTGTTTTGATCAATAGTCAAGCATACTATTAAGATATATATTTGCCAAAAAAGAAAGCCAAAAGCATGTATGACCGATGATTACTCAGGAAAAGCATGTAGATGTATTAGGTCCAACTTTCTTTTTGTCACTATTTGCTTGCCCTTTTGCAGGGTGAATATGCAGTGGATGAGTGCGGGGTTATTTTGGTTTTGGACCTCAAATGAGTGATGTAACCTTTTCCAATTAAAAAAACAATAACACTACCAAACCCCACCATGGTTAACTTTTGACAAATTTCTCTCTACTCGTCTTTTCCCGATTCATTATTTTGTTTGGTCAGTTCTAATTGAAAGCAATATTCTTAACAAATCAAAACCACTCTAAATGTCATATATTGCAGCCTACATGCATAGATTGAAAGGGATATTAAAAATATGAGTAATTTATGGCCTTGCTCCTTTTCACATTACCATATGGGCATAAACTAATATTGTATAAACAAGATTAATTTTCTCCTAATCTCAGCGCGCGCGCGCGCGCGCGCGCGCGCGCGCGCGCGTGTGCGCGCGCGCGCGCGCGCGCGCGCGCGCGCGCGCGCGCGCGCGCGCGCGCACACGCGCGCGCGCGCGCGCGCGCGCGCGCGCGCGCGCGCGCGCGCGCGCGCGCGCGCGCGCGCGCGCGCGCGCGCGCGCGCGCGCGCGCGCGCGCGCGCGTGCGCGCGCGCGCGCGCGCGCGCGCGCGCGCGCGCGCGCGCGCGCGCGCGCGCGCGCGCGCGCGCGCGCGCGCGCACGCGCGCGCGCGCGCGCGCGCGCGCGCGCGCGCGCGCGCGCGCGCGCGCGCGCGCGCGCGCGCGCGCGCGCGCGCGCGCGCGCGCGCGCGCGCGCGCGCGCGCGCGCGCGCGCGCGCGCGCGCGCGCGCGCGCGCGCGCCGCGCGCGCGCGCGCGCGCGCGCGTGTGCGCGTTTTATGCATGGTGTGGGGGGGGGGGGGGTGGGGGGAGCAGGATGTTTCATTTGATAAAGGAAAAGAATGTTAAAAATAGGTGTGATATTTCTCATCTTGTAGGAAATAATTTAATTTCCTACACATATAAAAGTAGTTCAGTCCCATGTGGGGCTATGAGAGGAGAAAAGAGATAAAAAGAAAATATGAATCTCACACACTTTATGTGTATAGGAGATAAAATTTATCTTCTCAACATGAGAAACATTAAAAAAGAAAAAAATTAGGAAAAAAAGAAAAAGCGATATATATATATATATATATATATAATTAACTAGACATGATCAAAATATCAAAATCAATAAGGGGAATGGAATCTTCAAGCTTTTCCAATTCTTTTCTTGGTCCTCGGCCCTCCCTTCAACCCCCCTTGATATCCTTCATTTAAAAAAAAAAAATACTATATAGTTAAAAATACTTAAATCTAAGGACTTATCAAGTATCAAATGTAATTCTTTCATTATTCTGAATTTTTTTTGAATTTTTTTTTTTTTTTGGGATGGAAAAAAAGTTAATAACAAGTCATTTGATTAATTTCTCTCTCTCGCTCTGTTTTTTCTTTTCCACTATAATAAAATATGTAGTTCATGTTATATAAAAAAAATTACATTGTACAATACTAGAATTTCTTTTAGAGGTTTTACCGAATTGATAACCTACTTGCGAATTTAATTTGTTGGCCAATGTGTTGCAAGCGTAGTTGTTTTACAACACGAATTTGGTTAACTTATCATACGGATTGAAGAACATCCTTCAGCAAAAGTCACATCCCATTCAACGTTAATAGATTGTCTGTTTGGTTGGATTGGAAGTACCAAGAAAAGTGCACAAATATGCATCAGGTTAAAGTCAAATTTCCCATAGTGGGTCTCCTAACATCTTCCTTTTTGACCATAATGATTTAATTTTTCAACCCACTTTTTATAAGCTTTCATTATCCTTCCAATTCCTTGGGATTTGGGGTAGGAGCCTATGTATTGCGGAAGTGAAGTTGCTTGGTGAAATTTTTGTATCTATTTATTTCTTTATGTGTATTAAATAAATAAGATCTGATTATAATTGATCAAATATTAATGAGAAAAAAGATAAATATAAAAATTTTACATCTCCACATTATATGAATTTTTTCATATTAAAAATCCATTCATATTTATTGCATTAAAATTTCAAACTTGAAGTATAACCTTAATAATTATCTTAGGCAAATTTCACAAAAGAGTGTGTAGGTTTTAAATAATTATTAAAATTAAAAATCACTTGTAAATAATTATCTTTTATATCATTTCAAAAAAAATTAAAATTTATTTCATCTTAATTAATGACCTTAAGTTCGAGTCATGGACATATAAATGTATAATGTGTTAAAGAAAACTTTAGTTTACCAAAAAAAAAAAATGTTTTAAAAATTTTATAAAGAGAAATTTACCATTTTTGTGATCCTACCCACCTAGATGAAAAAATTTAAAAAAATAAAAAATAAACTAAAAATATACCTAACGTAGACTTTGATTATAGAAGCAACCAATTACAAATCTAAACACTGTTTGGATTTATTTTCTTTTCGATAATATCATCTGAAAATTATTAAAAGAGACAATAAATATACAAAATAATCGAAATGCATATGAATTTTGTATTGAAAATTTTGCATATAATCAATTTGGGAGAAGTTATATTTACAACATTTTTTCTCTTATTGGTTATTGGATTAAAATCAAATCAATAATTACAAAATAATATTAAATAAAAGCCGTTGATTTGATTTTGATCCAACAATCATAAAATAATTATAAGAGAAAAATGTTATATATATATATATATATATATATATATATATATATATATATATATATATATGGAGAATATGTTTCTCATGTTCTATAAAATAAAATTTGTCTCATGCAATACAAAAAAAATGAATGTGACCTACTAAGGAGAAGAAAGTAAAAAAATAAGTGGGGTTCACCAATTTTTTGTTTCATGCAACATGAGAAATAATACAGGATACTTTGTCAAATTAAAATTATTATTATATCTATATATTTTTATGTCTACCTTACCTATCACTCTCCAACATCATTAAATTAAAATCTCAAAAGAAGAGAGAAAAGATAAAAATTAGTGGAGATTCTAGTCTAATAGTATGGAGAGTGGTGGGTAAGGTAAACATGAAAAAAGTAAGTAAAATAACTTATACCATATATACAGGGAGAAATATATTTACAAATTTTTACAAACTACATTATGTACTCCTTGCAAAAATTTGGACAAAAAAATTTAAACGGATCCTTTCCACACACAACACACGAACATATATTACCATTGATTCATTTTTGAGTCGATTTAGCAATAAGGAACGTATTACTCGCAGTCCGTGTTGATCTCAATACTGTGCATATTAGGTTAAAACATTTAATGTGTGGAATCGTAACCATACCAAAGGTGAAAATATTAAATATGAAAAATCAGAACCATACACCTATCATTACTGTATTTACAAAAATTTTAGATATGATCTTACTATATATATATATATATAAATAATATTTATCCTATCTCCTGCAACTCTAAAATAATGTCATTTTGAGATTAAAAATTAAAATAAAGAGTATTTTATTAAAATTTATGATAAAAAGTGGAATGTTCAAAATACCTTTTATTTTTAATTCTAGATCCCAAAATAGCATCATTTTGGGATTGTAAGAGATATTTTTATTTTCTGTAATAAGAGAAATAATTATATATATATATATATATATATATAAATGTTAATATATAAAATTAATATATAAAATATATATAACAGTTATATTTAATATATTCTAAAAGGATGAAAGATCAAAAAAAGGACTTGTTCAATAATTTCAAATTTGGCATAATAGTCAAAGTTGTTATGCTCGTGAACCACACGTTAAATTCTAGAATTTTTGTTTTTCATTTATTCCTCATAATAAAGAAAATTATTAGTTCCCAAAATTTCCTAGTTTCTGACTTTTAAGATTGGATTTATTCTTGACCCAACTAAGCAAAATATTTCCATGATTTTGGGTTAGAAATTCAAATGTAGCTCCGCATCCCAAAGGAGTAGGTCACTCTTATTCAAAACTAACTCTTTGGTGATAAAAGGAGAAGAAAAAATGGGGTTGAAAAAGGGAATTAAATACAGTTTTTGAGATCATTTTATTTATTATACATATATAAAAGTGGGTAAAATACTAAAATTCATATTTTTTTCCTCTCTTTTTTTACATGGCATCACATGAATTCTATATATTTTTATGAATGTATAAAAAGTAAAATTAATTTTCACAATATAAAAAATACTAATCCCTAAAAAGACACTTATAACTCACCATTTTGTGTTTCATTTTTGGTTTCCTTATTTGTCCCCTCTGGCTTCAAATACTTTCAATTCAATGCCAGCTACCTTTACCAAAAAAGAAAAATTACAAATTGAATTGAATGAATGGAGCAGCTAGAGTACTTCCAAATTAACAAAAACCCTTTAGTCCACAGTCCACAATTTAATATTCTAAATACTCTCTTTTTTTTCTCTTTTTTTGAAAAGTTAAATACTCCTTTTTTGAAAAACAAGAAAAAACCAATCAAACAATGTCTCACACTGCAAAAATAAGAGCTTCTCTCTAACTCCTACAGGCTACAGCAACAACACAACCTCACTCTTCCGTTCATTCCTTCACCATAATATATTTACTCTGTTTTCTCTGTTTTTTATCCTTCATTCTCTTTCCCTCTCTCTCTCTCTCTCTTGTTATTGCTGTTTAATCAATTACATTATTACACCCATCATCTTCCTTCTACCCACGCCTACTCAATTTGTGCCGCATGAATGTTTGAACTTTCTTGGGCACTCTCTGACTTCTCCACTATCTCTTCCATTTTTTTTATAAGCATGCCCCCGAGCAATTCAAGTGCAAAGTTGATTCCTAAAAGCACAGTTGACCAGTGAAGTTTGCAACTTTGGTAAGCTTTTGGGTTCTTATTATTGTCCATTTTAATGGGTCTTGTGTAATTTCTCTCACAAGGCCTATTCTGGTGTTTGAGCTTCATATGAGTTTTCACTGCTCTGGGTTCAAGGCTTCACAAAGGAAACACCTTTGGGGCTATAGAACTCTCAGAGTGAGTAAATTTTGGCACCCCATTTTGAATCTGCATCAGATTCTGAAGGGAAACTGGTGGAAGTTGCAGCAGCTATGGTTGCAGAAGCTTGGATTGTAAAGATGGGTAACCAGGTAAGTTCCAATCTCAAGCATGCCCTTCTTCTTGAAACTTTAACAAAGAGAAAACAGAATCACAAAAGGTCATATAGCAAAGAAATTATAGGTATTATTTCGTTTGAAGTAGCAAATGTGATGTCCAAAACTGTGCACCTACACAAATCACTGTCAGAGTCTGAGATCTCAAAGCTAAGGAATGAGATCTTGAACTCGGAGGGTGTTAAGAATTTGGTTTCCTCTGACGAGGCTTATCTTCTTGAGCTGGCTCTGGCAGAGAAGCTTGAGGAGTTGAACCGTATTGCTAGTGTAGTTTCTAGGTTGGGGAAGAAGTGCTCTGAGCCTGCCTTGCAAGGGTTTGAGCATGTGTATGGGGACATTGTTGGCGGAGTTATAGATGTGAAGGAATTGGGGTTCTTAGTTAAGCATATGGAAGGAATGGTGAGGAAAATGGATAGGTATGTTAATGCCACCAGGAACTTGTACAGTGAAATGGAAGTGTTGAATGAATTGGAGCAAGCAGTGAAGAAATTTCAGCATAATCAGCATGAGGAGAGTAGGAGGGCGTTTGAGCAGAAACTCATATGGCAGAAGCAAGATGTGAGACATCTTAAGGAGATTTCTCTTTGGAATCAGAACTTTGATAAGGTTGTTGAGTTGTTGGCGAGGACAGTTTGTACCATTTATGCTAGGATTTCTGTGATCTTTGGCGAATCTGCTTTGACGAAGAATAGCCTTGGCCTTGATGGAGGCTTACCAGCTATGCAAAATGAATGTGGGTTGTTGTCCGGCCATGTTAATGTTCAGATGAGTTCTGAGAGGTTGAAACGCAATCAGAGCAAGAAAAGTGGATTTCATTCGGATTCGGTTGGGAGAATGGCTGTGGTGGAAAGGAGGGGAACTACTAGTAAGCCTCAGATAGATATGAGTAGAGGTGAGTTGGCATCTCTTCGACCTGAAGATTTTGGTTTTCCGTGTGGAACAAGTCCGGGGAGACTTTTTATGGAATGTCTAAGTTTGAGTAGCTCAGTTTCAAAATTTGATGATGCTGCTGATGATTATGTTATCAATCGGGAGGAACAATACAGTCATCACATACCTAGCTGTTGCAGCACTGGGATCGGGAATAATAGCATGAAAAGGGAGCACTTGTGCCATTCTGGTGTTCTAAGTCATGCCCAAAGTGGTGTTCCTTTCACTGGAGATCTAAGACAAGCTAAATCTGGTGTTCAAATTTGCTCAACGTTTGGTCCCAAAAGTAGGTTAGCTGTTTATGCTCCTTCTTCCACTCTTGGAGGCTCTGCTCTAGCATTGCACTATGCCAATGTCATAGTTGTCATAGAGAAGCTGCTTCGCTACCCGCATTTAGTTGGTGAAGAAGCTAGGGATGATTTATATCAGATGCTACCAACAAGCTTAAGATTATCTCTTAAGGCCAAACTGAAGTCCTACGTCAAGAATTTGGCCATATACGACGCCCCTCTCGCCCATGATTGGAAGGAGAATCTTGACGGGATACTTAGGTGGCTTGCTCCACTTGCGCATAATATGATAAGATGGCAAAGTGAGCGTAATTTTGAGCAACACCAAATCGTTAGCCGGACAAATGTTCTGCTACTTCAGACATTATACTTTGCTGACAGGGAAAGGACTGAGGAATCGATCTGTGAGCTTCTTGTTGGGTTGAATTACATATGTCGTTATGAACATCAACAAAATGCACTACTGGATTGTGCAAGCAGTTTTGATCTTGAAGATTGCATGGAGTGGCAATTGCAATGTGGAGCTTCTTTTCTCAACTGAATTCATTCTGAATTTTGAGATCCTCAATATAGTGAGCTTTTTCTTGATTTAAAATACCATATGGGGATATCATCTCAATACAATGTGGAATTCTGAACTTTGCACATCGAGGATTAATATTGCTGAAGACTTGAAAAGTATAATTGTATTTGATTGCAATTTGACTTGTGCAGTACATAAGCAGTCATATTTATAAAGGGGCATAAAAGTTCATGCTGAACTTGTAAATATGTTTATGTACAGATTACTTACTCCCCAGAGTATGCTTTGTTAGAAATATTGTCATGAATGAATAGCAAGAGACTAGTATTGATATCCTAATTTCTAAGTTAGTGTTCATTTGTTGGTGCATGTATTTCTATTCTATTTCTACATTATGATCAAGTCATATGGTCTAGTTTTCTTGCCTGCAAGTTAGTTCTCCCTTAAACATGTTTATGTGTGTTAGAGATACAGGATATAAAACTATTAACATGGCCTTCACTCGTGTTAGAGATATAATATTAATATTTAAGCTGTTGAGTGAAGGCCATATTAATAGTTTTATTTATCATATCTCTAACAATGTGATTCTTATTGCTAATTTAAAGTTTCAGTGCATTGTCATTAGAGGGCATATTCTTAACGCTTACGAAAACTGTGAATTATAAATTGCCATTTTTGCTAAGAATAAGGGGGTGAGCCTAGAGTAATGGTAAAACTGCTTTTTGTGACTGGAAGGTGGATCATAGGTTTAAATCTGAAAAACAACCTCTTTGCAAATATGTGACGGTAAGGTTCCGTACAAAGATTTCTCTTACACCTACTCTTGTTAGTCGGGATTTAATGGGGAGGAGTTGTCTTTTGCTAAGAATGGAGTAAGGGACTTATATTGGTTGAAATTTGCTGAAGTAGTAATTTGGAAGATAATCATTGTACATGGATGCTGTCTGTGTATTGATCATCATACTATTAAAGATATGCTTGTTACTGTTATAAACTCTAGAATTAAATTGAAAATTGAATTAGCAGCTTCATTTCATAATCATAGAAAGATACACAAGCAGTAATTTTCTCCAAAGATTCTATAGTTTTCTTTTCCTATCAGAAAGAAAACTATAGAATTGTGATATGTATATGTTAAGAGAATTGGCATACAACCTAAATCTTTCATAACTCTCCACTTTGCTCGAATTTCTTAATCTGTTTCCATTATTGTGATAGACAAGGCTAAGCCTGAAATGCTGTAGAGGCCAAATGTGATTACCCTATTGATGAAAGGAGGGAATTATGGTGTGAATGCACTGTTTATATTTAATAAATGGGAAAATTGCAGGACTTCATTGACTTGTAGTGGCACAGCATTGCCAATCTGTCATCTGTGACATTCATTTATAACCAAGCTAAAACTTTATTTATTTATTTATTTATTTCTGCATGATTTTCCTTCCCATCCTTCCAGGACCTCCTCAATCCTCATATTAATATTCGTGGGTTGAAATTCAGACTAAATTAACATTTTCATTATGAAACCCAAAATCACCCCACAATATGTATGCAGAAAATAGTTATTTTATTTCTCTATCCAAATACGAAAAATATTGAGCAAACCTATGTAAAAAACCATCATAGATTAACATGATTAAATCAGGATTTTATAGATTGGTAAAATACTTATATTTTGAGATGTAGTACACATGTGGAATGTCGTGTTATTGCTTGTTTAAGCCAAAAATGACAGGATCTGAATTCAGATTTTTTCTTAATTTGGTTTTTGTCTAAGTTGAAATACAAACATTAATATGGGGTAGATGGAAAACTACCTTGTCAGTTTAATCAATATTTACTAAATCAAGCTGGGCATGTAGGCACCATGAAGTGGCGTAACATAGGTGGGTAGAAGAGGGCATTCACTTAGGCAATAAAAGGGCTTCCAAATATTGTGTGTGTAGTTGGGTGCCATTAATCTTTTGTGGGGTTTGTGAGTGGTGTTCCCTCCTTCTCATGACTTGCTTTTAATTTAGTAGCTCACAAAATCAAGGTCCACACTATTAGATTCTTATGTGGCTGTTTATGTAAACAGAATCATAGAAAAAATTTATTTTTTCAACCTTAGAATCTTAGTAGTGGTAAAGTTATTATTATTTTTTTTATCGGAAGATTATGGGTTTCTCAAGCACAGTCATTTTGTAAAAGTATATAGGTAAGATTGTATATAATTGATGGGAAAAATAAATTTTATGTCATAGGAGATTTTAAATCTCATGTCATAGATACATGAAGTATGAGACCCACCTATTTAAAAACAAAAGAGTGGTACACTTTTTTATGGTGAGTATAGGAAGGATTTATTTTCTCATGTAACATGAGAAAAATAAACCCCATAATTGATTCTCACAACTATTTTCACAAATTAAGAAGGCATGTGCATCGGGATTTGTCCTTTTATACTCTTTTGATATAGGGTTTTATAATTCTCATGTTGAAGGAGAATTGAAATCTTATGTTGTAGAGATAAAAAACATGTGGGATTTAGAAAAAATTATATGTAGGACCAAATGTCAACACAGAAATCGAAGGGTGTGGAAAAATTTGAATTGGGGATGTTGAATGAGAATTATAAAACCCATACAATATATAGAAAGGTGTATATATAATAATAGGGTTTTATAACAGTTATGTTGTAAGAAAAGTGATTGTGTAATGTTATAGAGATTCATTTTACGTGCATTATGGAAAGTGTGGGCCCCACAAAATATATATGTGTGTAGTATTAGTGTCATGTAACATGATAGATATAAACTCCTATATAGTATTGTGATGAAGGGGCAAATGTAACACATAAGAATACCTTCTATATAGTCAATTTCAGCAATTATTACCTTCTTATATTCATAATCCCAAGATATTATTTGTTAAAGCAGATATAATCATGTCCATGAAAGAAGTGAAGCAGTCAAAAAATAAAATAAAATTGTCATGTTTATAAAATAAATATGTAAATCATCTTGTTAGCTAATCTCAGTTATATCTGGAACTTAACTGAGTCTCAGTATATTGATACAGCTAGCGTTGAATATAAAAAGTGTATTGGAGTGATAAATATAATGGTTGTTGTGTGCTTGGGAAGCACTGATAATTCGTTCCCCCAATTTGGTTACTGGTCAATTTTGAATTAATGCTTTCTTTACAACAATATACTACTCTATGACTCGACAATTAGTCACTTGCCCAAAAGTTTAGCTACTGATGAGCTCAGTTGATTAGCCCAATGTAGTAAGATCAGAGACAAACTTTATGTGTAATAAATCTATCGATACACCAATTTTAATTTCAAAACTTTGATTTATTATTATAACGAGAATTTTAAATAGTTAGTCATATAAATAGGGGTGTTAATCGCCGAGCTGAGCCGAATCTTGGTCTTAGACGGTTAAGCATGTGGTGTTTAATTGTGTCAGACTGACCAAGCCTATTACCTGTTGTGAATATAATTATCTGTCTATGACCTGTCTTAATTACAAAAAATAAAAGTCTGGTTCAACTTATTACCCTGTTTAAAAAAAATAAGACAACAAAAATTTATCTAAACATAATATACGATCAACAACACTAGTAATTTGATAAATATTCATAAATTCAATGTATATCCAAACAACATAATATAGAACAAAATCATTCAAAAAATCAATTTAACCAATAAAATGGGATGAAATGGATTGAGGAGAAAGATATGACTATTACAAGTAGTATAAAAAATATAAAATAAAAAAATTAATATACTAGGCCATGAGAGGCTTTAAGGCCGAATTTTTGAATTGGGGTCTGAGACCTTTTATTAAACGAACTTTTATACAAGTCAAAGTCTGGTTCCAACAATCAATTTTAGACATGCAAACTCAGGCCTTTATGAGCCGAGCCAAAGGCCCTTGGTTTGTTTACCACCCTAGTCACAAGAGAAGATATGCGTTATGTAATAATACAAATATATATATATATATATATATATGAGTTTTATTAATCTCATGTTAAAGTTTTTATATATATATATATATATATATATATATATATATATATATATATATGAGATTTTCGCTCAGAAACATAGAAACAATGGACTCCATCATTTATTAAAAAAAAAAGGAAAAGAAAAAGTGAGGCACAATTTACTATGGTAGTGCATGAAAAAAATTAACTTTCTTGCATAAAAAAAAAAAATTCACTTTCTTGTAGCATAAATTTTTTTTACCATATATATATATATATATATATATATAGACAATAATGAACATTGACTAATATGCAAAGAGTTATGCGCTCTTAGGCATGGTTTAAATGTAGGGAACTTATTTTATATGGGATTCTTTGAAAGCCTTGCAAAAATAGAAAAAGTGGAGCATCAAACGCATGCTTATGGTGCACTGCTCTATGATGTTTGTCAGCTCAAGCCATGAATTTTATACTAAAATTTGAGAGCCATATATTGTTTATAAATATATTTTAATAGTAGTGGATCATATGTGATTTTGTTCAATATTGTGAATTTTTTTAAAATTTTGGAGAGCAATACTTGTGGTTCCCACTGAGAAATGCCACTAGTCAGCTCCTTCATTGTGCATCCCTATTGCTACTTGAAATTGCATGTGCAGGTTTTCTTATCAAGCTTGCAATTTTTTGTTTCCATCTCCTCTTATTGGTCTTCAGGTGCATCAGCGTCAAACACCACCCAATTAGCTTTCTCTCCTACTTTAGATATGACACATTTTTTCTTATTCTTATACACCAAAAACTAGTTGTTCTTAATCTCTGAATCCCCACCAAGCATTTTGCATAAGATAAGTCTTATGTGGTTTAAGTAATTATTGTGTATGGACTGGTGAGAAGGATTATAGCTCAATGGACCTCTCTGTGGTGGTTTGAGACAAGTTAGTTGAGTATCAAGGAGGAGATAAAAGACTTGATTATGGTTGGTGAGGAGAGATTTCAATCGTGTATGGAGAGTAATAATAATGAAGATAGCTACTCTGAGGAGGAGTGGGGATGTATTTAGTGTGGAGAGAATTCCTAGCGTGAGAAATATGATATCATACAGTTTTCCAGTCCTACGAGCCCACCCACTTACGTGTGAGGTTGTGTGGCTCCTCATGTGTGAGGATGAGATACCATGAGAGTGAAATAGAATCATATGTAAAAGGATCTAATTATTCTTGAATTAGGTATTGGGTTGGGCCTACTGGACAGCCCAATTGAGAGACCCAAATAATCTCATCCTACCAATTGATAACACTCAATGTGGTGGTTGTTTTGACCAAGAGATAATCTAAATTTTAACTTTTTTTTTATAAGGGTTTATCATCTATCATTTAACATGACCATAAAAAATTTCCTACACACAACATTTTGTGGGGCTCGCAGCAAAAAAAAAAAAACTCTGACACGCAAAAGGAATCTCTATAACATAACACAATCACTTCTCCTACAACATAACTCTTATAAAACTCTCTTTATAATAGTAAAGCCTCTATTACATCCTTAACAAAAAAATATTTAGGGTCCGTTTGATTTTTATTTTGGAAAATAATTTTTTAATTTTTAGAACAAAAAAAACTAAAAAACTCCTTTGGTTGTAAAAAATGTTTTGAAAATTATAACTAATTTTTTTTAAATCAAATTTAGAAAAAATGTATGAGTTATTTTTGTTTTTTATTTTGGTTTTTAACTTTCAAAAAGAAAAAAAATATAAAAAACAACTGTTTTCATAACTATTTTATAAAACAGTTTTAAGAACAAAAAAACCAAAACACAATCAAACAGACCCATAATCCCTATTCTTGTTATTTACAAAAAAAGAGAGTAACTTTTGGTCTCTCTACAATTTTTTTTTTTGGTGAAAGGTCTCTCTACAATTTTAGTTATTTGAAAATGTGATTCCTCGTAAATTCAATGAATATTCAATTTAGTCCTTAGAAAAAAAAATTAATATGAATACTTTTTTCTAAAAAAATGAAAGTGAGGACCATAATTTTTTATTAGGAATTCAAAGGGCTTTTTTTATTTTATTTTTATAATGTATGATTATCTTTGTTGATGTTGAAACGAAATGACACACTTTAACTTTAGCAAATTGATTGTAAGTTCCATCGTCATCTACATTCACTTTCATATTGCAGCATCAAGAATTCTTCTAAAATTTTGAAAAATAAAATAAAATTATAGTTAAACTTAATTTTACAAAAAATATTATAATCTAACCTAGTTACTAATTTTATTTTTTACATTTGTTTTTGAAGAATTATAAGATAAACTACTAATTTCAATGAGTATTAAATATTTATTTATTTATTTATTCTATGGAGTGTCAAATATTTATTGTAAAATCGATTTATAATACTTTAGATTAAATAGATTTCGGAATATCTTATAATTCCATACAAATTAGGGAAGATAAAAAGAAGGATCCATCTACGACGCCGTATAAACGTGGTTCTCGTGGATAATGAACCCAATCCAGTTACGCTATCACTTTCTCGGATTTCAAACAAAAAAAAAAACTTTCTAACCGTTTTCTCACCGTTTCTCAGCATCCAAGCAAGATGTTGCACATCATCACCAATTCACACTGAGATCTGAATTTTTTTGCGAGCTATGAATTACAGAAGGTTCGTTTTCAGAAAGACCCATATTATTTTTTGAACCTGTTCTTTCTCTCTATGTTAACATATATACCGTTTTCTGGAAAATTGTAATGCATGGCATTGGCAATCTTAAATTCATGTTATGTATTTTTGATTTGTGCATTTTGTTTCCCTTTGACAATTTCATTGATTACAACTTTTTATGTTTAAATTTGGATATGGGGTTGGGTTGTTCTTAGGTTTGAATGGTGATTTGGATTTTGGGGTAATGCTGGATAAGGATGTTGGAATAAATATTGCTGTGAATGCATGTGCATTATTAATTACTATTCAGTAACAAGGTGAAGTTGAAGAGGATCAGAAAGTTTAGGCATGTTTAGATTAGCTTATTTTATATTCGAAAATACTTATAATCAAAATCTCACTTATATGCATGTCTAGTTTGGATTAGTTTTTATTTATTAAGTGAAACTTTTTAAAGCTTTTTCAGTAAGACTTTGATTGAAGTTTCTTTCAATATACAATAAATTAATCCAAACACATACAGTACTTTTGAAATAAAAGTGGTTTTTTCCGAATTTTAATCCTAACTATCCATGCACTTAAAAATTCGATAATGAGTTTTTGAGTCCATAATTTTTTGAGAACGAAGTATGAAGCAAAAGGTATATCGTCTTGTAAGAGGGAGAGATGTGAAATACTTGCTAACTGGTTTATGCTTGTTTTACTGTTTCTAAAAAGAAAAAAAGAGTGAAGATTTTAGTAGGGCGACAAGTTTTGTGAAATTGGAGGTGTTTGAGTTCAAATCAGGGAAGCGAGACCGTTCTGAAATGTGAAAACTGCCTTATTTTTTTATTGCTTGATGTTAGCTTAAATTGTGTCTTGTTATCTTGTTTATGAATGAGCTATGGCCGTGAGACTATCTCTGTTTCTACATCTTTTGAGCGGATATCCACACTGTAGGTTTTCTATACAGGATATTAAAAGCAACCCAAGAAAAAATATGGATTTTGATTTGTTGGAGAGCAGAGAGCTTGAAGCTGTGATACAATTTTTTTTTAATGTCTCAATGTTAGTTTCAATGGTGCCTCGTCATCCAGTTTTCAAATTTTCTAAGATCTTGAACTTGTTACTCTATTTTCATCCCTTTTGAGTTGATGCCGACTCTAGCTGTTTTGAAAGATAATAGAATTCGATTAAAAAAAAGTTTTACATTGAAAATCAGGATAAACATTTCATGTCAAACTTCTTAGCAAATACTTTGCTAATCATTTTTTATGTGTTGGTTTTATACCTTTTCCTTGAGTTATTTCAAATTTCATGTTGTCACTGATTCGTTTAACTTACACCCTGCTGCAAAATTTGTTTGTCTTGATATAGACAATAGGATTATTACTGAAAGAAATCTGTAGAATCTATTATCTGAAGATGAATTAGAAGAGGAAAATTCATTGGTCTAATTCTGTCTGTAATTGGTTATAGAAATTTGTGTGAAAACATGATGTATGCTATCATATGCCATACAGAGATTGTTGTTACTAACTTAAGGCCTATCTTGAATGAAACATTCCGTAAGATTATTTTCACATTTCCAGTTCCCCCAAGAGGACCTTGACACCTTGTATGCATCCTGCTTTTCCTTGCTAAATTAGCTTTTGCAAATCTAGAACTCATCTTGATTTGCTCTGCTTCTCATGTGTATCTCCTATCATTCTTCTTTGATTTACAGCAAGCCTTCAATTTTATTTACATTATCAGTAATCATTCATTTTGGTTTTTTTTATTCAAGCCACCATAAGCATGATTGATATTGAAATGAGATAGTTTCTTATTTGGAATTCAAACCATTGGGAATCAACTATTGAGTTATAGTTACCTGTAAAGTCTGATATCATGGTACGGCTAATGTTTATTTTCTTCCAGTTGGCTTTGCCATCTTTTAGAAGATTTCATTTCATTATTTTAGTTTTCTGCAGAAATAATGACGCTCTCTTGTTAACTCTTGTACCTGTTTAATTTTTCAAATACAGAGATAATCGCTCCTCCAGATCATCACTTATAGATGGTTTTGATTCTCTGGAGGAGGGTGGTATAAGGGCTTCTTCTTCTTTCTCACGTGAAATTAACGAGCATGATAATGATAGAGCCATAGAGAGTTTGCACGACAGAGTTACCTTTCTAAAGCGAGTAAGTTTTTTTTATATATAAGTACTGTTTCACATTTGAATTATCAGTTAAAATCTTCTCTTAACATCTAGCTGTACCAATTCTTAGCTCTTATTAGATGTTATGGTATGCGGAAAAGTTCTGTTAGTGTTGAAAGTACTACTTGCCTTGGTACTTTTGTTGTTTGAGGTTGGTTATACTAAGTGCATATATGTTGTTTGACTTGTTCCTAATTTATCAGATACCATTTTGGATCACTTGCTGGATTATTGGGAAAATATTGTTTACACTTTCTAATTTTCTGTATTGTAAAAACAAATATGTTTCTATTTTTTTGAAGGTCGTCAAATGTATTTGTAAAGAAAGGATCATCAAAGGGGATCCGAAATTTATGTTTACTGCAGGTCTGAAAATGCTTGTGATGTGTTTATCAAGTTATGTGTTGTGTGGTCATGGTTGTAAATTTGCTAATTGCTGGTGATATCTCATCTGTTTTGATAGAATTTTGCTTGTCTCATCATATGTATGGGGTTTCTGTTCCAAATATTAAATTCATTAGATTACTGTTTTATTGAGTTTGATATAAAATTTTGTATACTTATTTTTTTTTGCAAAATTATGGGAACACAAAATATCTATGTTGTAAATGGTGTACTAATTACAAATATACCCATGAATGCATAAAAATATGAAATATATGTCCATATCTGTTTTGAAATTGTTTGGGATAAAAGCGATGTTAATGATGTTCTGAAATTGTGTAGCTTATTGTTTTTCATTACATACTGTTCTATTTTTTTAATTTTTTTTGACTATTACGATGGAGGAATCTTGAAAATGAAATGAACTATTGATTTTTATTTTCTTTAAAGGACTTTTAATATTTACTTCATCAACAGTTGACAGGTGATATACATGAGGAGGTTGACAGTCATAACCATTTGCTTGATGGGGTGGTATGTAAACAGCTTACTTTGCTTGTCTCTGAGAGAAGTTTTCTTCCTTTCATTCTGATTGGATTCCATTTTAAATTAGGGTAGCAAAATGGATGGATCAAGGGGTATGATGTTGGGAACCATGCACCGATTCAAGAAGGTAACATTTTCCCCTACTATGTGCCTCATTTTATATTCTTGTAACTTCCACATTATTAGGAAAATGATTTAGTATATAGAAACTGGATTTTGTAGGTTTTTGAGAAGAAATCGACAAGGAAAACGTGCTCACTTGCGGCTTATTTCACAGTTGCCTTCATATTCATATACTATCTTATTAGGTATGGTAGAATTATTAGAATTATCTTGGAATATCTATAAATAATCATATAATTATCTGTAGATATTAGTTTCCTTATCTTATTAGGATTTGGGTTTTCCTTTAAGCCCATTAGTTTCTCTATATATTGTACACCGTTATACTTGTTGAATACACAGTCTAATAATATACATCATTCATTTCCTCAATCCTCTTTATTCTCACTATTCTCAAGTTGGTACCAAAGCTTGTGTTCTGGGAAACCTTGCTTCTATAGAAAAACCTTGTCGTGCTTCTTATCGACAAGCCACTCGCGTCGTGTATCATACCAGCAACCCACCTTCAGTACCAGGCACTTGGAGAGTCGCCAACTTCTTGTCCTCAGCCTTGGATCGTTGAAAAACCATCGTCCGCCGCTTGAGACCCCCATCCGTTTGGATGATTCCGGTGAAATCCCTTTGTTTGGACATTTTTTTGCAACAGTTTCGTGCGATCCCCTACATTTTTGTTTTTTTGTTTTTGGGTCCTCTTTTTTGTTCTTGCTGGCTCTTAAGTCTGATTTGTGATGGAGGACTCAAGCACTATGGTCAAAAACACTACCGTTATTATCTCTGCTACTGTTCCATTCATTAGAACAATGAAGCTAACCGGATCTACTACTTACAAGACTTGGTCCACCTCCGTTAAGATTTGGTTTAATGGCCAAGCTTGCTAATGTTCCCAAGGATTAGAAATCTGATTGGGAGAAGATTGATGCCCAGTTCGAACTGGTTCAAAACAAAACCATTTCTTAATTGGTTCACAAACCAGTTCTGATCTGATTTGAAAATATAAACTAGTTCGGTTCTCTGAATTGAATTGTTTTTTCCAGTTTTGTTTGGTTTGACAACGAAAACCGAACCAAACCAAACCGAACTGTGTACACCCCTATTGTCGCAAATTCAGACTTATATATTCGGTCTTATTTGAATGTTACGTAAATCATTTAGACTCCAATGTGCTTCTCCATAATTCCAATTTAGTGTTGATACTAGCTTTGGTCTCATCAATAAACGCAATATAATTTTGCTAATAATATACACCTTGACACCTTGTTGTAAAAAGATAAGGACTCAAAGCAAAATAAAAACTATAATAGGAAATATAATTTTGCATAATAATATACACCTTGACACCTTGTTGTAAAAAGATAAGGACTCAAAGCAAAACCTTGTTGTAAAATTACTATAATAGGAAAATAACTTAATATGCCATTACAAGTCTCAATCACATATAGTAACATTATCATACATATCCTTGATTGCCTCTACATGCTTTGAAGGTACATTTTTCTTCTTAAGAACCCATAACAAAACCCTTTTTGGAACCTTATCTTATGCCTTCTTGAGATCAATAAACACTATATGTAGGTCCTTCTTTGTTTCTCTCTCCATCAACTGTCATATCAAGAAGACAGTCTTCATGGTAGTAAACTGATAAGAACCAGACCAGATAATCAGAGAACAGAAGAAACTGCAGCTTTTGGCCCAGGAAATATCTGGATTTTATGTATATTTCAGGAACAAGATAACAATAATGGAAATTGCCTAAAAACACTCCTATACAGCCATGCTGTTTACAGAAGAAAATAATAAATGGAAAACAAGAGACATATTACAGTGATTGATCCTAAAATCCTAGAGGAATTCTAGAGCCTCTAGTCTCTCCCAATTCACCCAAGAGATGCCCGAAAGTCCTAGCAATATCCATCCCCATACACCAATTTATCCTCCACTATTAAAACAACTAGGCTTTCCTCAACAGCCTCTCCAATTCTGTTATCCACGTCAGCCACACAAAATACCCTCTCTCAACTGATAATATCCCCTGCTTCTCCTTATTTTATACACCTTTAGCTGACTAGGATCGTATCATAGACCTTCTTGGCATAAATCTAAATTAATTTACAGAGACCATAGTGTCTATTTTCAAATGATTCTCAATAAATCTCTCCACAACTTTATTGTATGGCTCATAAACTTGATGCTTTTACAGTTGAACAAGTTTGGATATCCCTCTTGTTCTTGTAGATAGGTATAAGCATACTCTTTCTCCTTTCATCATACATCTTATTAGTTTGGAGAATATTGTTAAAAATATGTCAACCAACTTATTGCCACATCCCCTAAGCATCTCTACACTTCAATAGGGATACCATTAGATCCCAAAGTTTTACTAGTTTTCATCTTCTTTATAACAAGTTATGCTTTAAGATAAATCAAACTGTCAAAGGCATTGTTTTCTTTTGGCAACTATGCAAGCAGAAGTGCTGCTAAGTTTAATATTGAAATTATGTAAGTAGTCACTAAATACAGCTGTTGGCTCATCTCTGCAGACATTCATTGATCAATTAAATTAGTATTTTCAGTGTGCGGTTGGGTCATGTTGACTGGAACACCAACAACGCAGGAAAAATGTTTACAATTCACTGATGCAAACTAACATTTGCTTTGCAGGATGCTTGGATATTTTACACTTGGGTAAAGAACGTTCTGTTGAAGCACATCTATTTGATTGAGTGACGGATGTTTGGAAGCAAAATCCTGTGGTCGTGTGCGGTAAGATGTTTGTACCATACCATTTGGCAAAGGAGATGGTTTGATAGTCACTTGTGATTGCAGAAACTTATTGCATATATGAAGCTTAACAAAATTCTATTGTATACTTCATCTTTTGACCTGGTCTTGTTAACATTTTTTCACATTGATGCAAGTCTTGAATTCATTTATGTAAATTCCGGTTATATGAAATTGTAGAATATTGTAGAATATTCTAGATAGTATTTATTGATGTAGTTGGTAGTTGTATATTTAGTTGGTAGTTATATATTTATTGAAGTAGTTGAATGTACTCAATATAAAAAAGACCCATTGGGTCTCTAAATGAATTAAGAAAGTATTATTCAAACAAAACACTTCTTCTTTTCTTCATGGTATCAAGAGCTGGTTATATTCCAGTCTCTTCCCCGTTCTGATTTATTTTTTAAGTCATTTTCCTATTCCTTCTTTTTCGTTTTAGCCACTGCCCAAGCCAGAATCCTTACCTAGCCACCTCCAACCACGAAACCAAGGCCACCATTAGGTTCAAAACAAAATTCCGAGCCAAGCCACAGAAGACCCGTAGCAATTACTGTTTTACTGTAGCTAAGATTGCTCTCATTCATTGACTTTGGCGAGCAACCCTCTTCCTGTTTTGAGGGTCAAAATCGTATTTGGAGGAATTTTTCTTTTCTGGGTACCTGTTGTTAGAGAGCCATGGACGCTTCGTCTTTTCATAAATTGATGTCTCATCATGCTGACACAACCAGTCATATTGCTCAAAAAGGTATGGCATTCCATGTTGAACGTAATAATCGTTGGATCCTTGATTCAGGGGCCTCTGATCACATGACAAGTAATGCAACCTTATTTTTCTCCTATACCCCTTACTACCACCCATCACGAATAAGAACAGCTGATGGGAATTTCTCCACTATTGCGGGAAAGGGATCCATTAAACTTTCTGAGCAAATTATTTTGAACTCAGTACTTCATGTTCCCTCTCTTACTTGTAATCTCATCTCTATTAGCAAACTTACTGCTGAGTTGCATTGTGTTGCTAAGTTCTCTGCAAATGCTTGTATCTTTCAAGAACAGGACTCGGGGATGATGATTGGCAGTGCTAGAGAGGAAGAAGGGCTCTACTATTTTACAGAGGTTCATTGTGAAAAGAGGATTTTTTCAAACCACTTTCTATGTTTATCAGATGACTGTAATGATGTTTTGTTATGGCATCGTAGGTTGGGACACCCAAATTTTGTTTATCTCCAGAAGTTATTCCCGAACTTATTTATCAATAAAAAGCCAAACTCCCTTCTCTGTGATATTTGTCAGCTTGCAAAGCATTCTCGTGTCACTTATTCTCCTAAGAGATATCATGAATCTTCTCCCTTTACATTGATTCATAGTGATATTTGGGGACCTGCTCGTGAAAAAAATGTCTCGGGTGCTCGTTGGTTTATTACTTTCATTGATGATCATTCTAGGGTATGTTGGGTATATCTCTTAAAAGATAAGTCTGAGGCAGCATCCACTTTTAAAAACTTTCATGCTATGATTCAAACTCAATTTCAGACCTCTATCAAAATTCTGCGAACAGACAATGGTACTGAATATTTTAATTCAGTTCTTGGAGATTACCTAAACCAGCATGGAATCAAAGTTCTTGTCCTAACACCCCTCAACAAAATGGGGTGGCTGAAAGGAAAAATAGACATCTAATTGAAGTTGCTTGAGCTCTTTTATTCACGATGCATGTCCCTAAATACCTGTGGGGGGAAGCCGTCTTGACAACATGTTATCTCATTAATCGGATGCCTTCTCGGGTACTAAATCTTCATTCTCCTTTATCCTGTCTTACTAAATCTTTTCCCTCTTTCAGTGCTCTTTCTTCTCTTCCTCCCAAAATATTTGGTTGTGTGGTTTTTGTGCATATTCCTCCACATCAAAGGTCCAAACTTGACCCTAAATCCATCAGATGTGTCTTCATAGGATATTCCCCAAATCAAAAAGGTTATAAGTGTTACTCACCTTCTCTCCGTAAGGTTTTTGTTTCCATGGATGTTACCTTTTATGAAACACAATCCTTTTTTTCCCCGACTTCTCTTCAGGGGGAGTCTATAGGTCTTGGTATGGATGAAGATAAGCCTGAGAAATCAAATGATGCTACTGTCTTACCTTGGCCTTTGGAAATAGGGGGAGTTATTGGGAAGGAAACAAGGGGAGCAACTATACCTGATTCTAATGATCCTCCTTCTGATCAAGCAACTATACCTGAGTCTAATGATCCTCCTTGTGATCCTCTTGGAAAATGAGGAAAATTTTACAGCAGGCGCAAAACACATCAAGATGCTCTAGACTGCCAGGATCCTAGCTCGAGTCCTTGTTCTAGCAACCCACTTGAATGTACTAGTACAACCAACATTGATATGCCTATTGCTCTTCGGAAAGGTACTAGATCTTGCACTGCTCATCCTATTTCCCATTATATCTCATATGAAAAGTTGTCTCCAGGTTTTCGTGCTTTCAACACTATGTTAGATAGTACCAGGATACCAAAAAATATCCAAGAAGCACTTGATGACCCAAAATGGAGGAATGCAGTATTAGAAGAAATGGATGCATTGACAAAAAATGGAACATGGGAGCTTGTGACATTACCTAAAGGAAAGAAAACTGTTGGTTGCAAGTGGGTGTTCACAATAAAATTCAATGCAGACAATAGCATCAATAGGTATAAGGCCAGATTAGTTGCTAAGGGATTTACTCAGACTCATGGGATAGATTATCAGGAGACATTTGCTCCTGTTGCCAAACTTAACACTATCCGCATTCTGCTATCTCTTGCCGCCAACCTTGATTGGCCATTGCAACAATTAGATGTTAAGAATGCCTTCTTGAATGGTGATCTACATGAGGAAGTTTACATGGATCCACCTCCTGATTTTGAAAAAGGGGATGGTTCTGTGTGCAAGTTGCAGAAGTCTCTCTATGGACTTAAACAATCTCCCAGAGAATGGTTTGGGAAATTTACTCAAGCTGTTAAGGGAAGAGGGTTCACCCAAGCTCAGACTGATCACACTTTATTTTTTAAACACTCCGACAAAGGAAGAATTGCTATTCTGATCGTTTATGTTGATGACATAATTGTCACTGGTAATGATAGCGAGGAGATAACCTCTGTAAAAAAATGTTTAGCTGACCAGTTTGAACTAAAAGATCTTGGATCTCTCAAATATTTCCTTAGCATGGAAATTGCTCGAAGTAAGGAAGGAATTTCTTTAACTTAGAAAAAATACACTCTAGACTTGTTGCAAGAAACAGGTATGCTTGGGTGCAAGCCGGCAGAGACTCCAATTGAAGCTAATATCAAGATGGGAGTTGAGGACAGGGAAGATGTTGATAGGGAGCAGTACCAGAGACTAGTGGGAAAATTAATCTATTTGTCTCACACTCGTCCTGATATTGCTTTTGCTGTGAACATGGTTAGCCAATTCATGCATTCTCCTAAGGAAAAACACCTTAGTGCTGTTTATAGAATTCTCAAATACCTAAAAAATACCCCTGGTCGAGGAATTTTCTTTAAAAAGGGGCAAAAAAGGATGATTGAAATCTATACAGATGCAGAGTGGGCTGGCTCTGCAATGGACCGAAGATCTACTTCAGGATATTGTACTTATGTCTGGGGAAACCTTGTGACTTGGAGAAGTAAGAAATAAACTGTTGTTGCAAGAAGTAGTGCAGAAGCAGAATTTCGGGCTCTAGCCCATGATATTTGTGAAGGAATTTGGTTACGAAGGCTTTTGGAGGAGTTGAAGATCTCTTATTCCCTACCTATCAGATTATATTGTGATAATAAGGCTGCTGTCAGCATTGCTCAAAATCCTGTTCATCATGACAGAACAAAACATGTGGAAGTTGATCGTCACTTTATCAAAGAGAAATTAGAAGACGGTAGTGTATGCTTGTCATATATACCTACCAAGGAACAGACAACAGATATCCTCACCAAAGGATTACTTAAGCCAACCTTTGAGAATTTGATCAACAAGTTGGGAATGATCAATATATATCTCCCAACTTGAGGGGGAGTGTAGAATATTGTAGAATATTCTAGATAGTATTTATTGATGTAGTTGGTAGTTGTATATTTAGTTGGTAGTTATATATTTATTGAAGTAGTTGGTGGTTGTATTTATTGGAGTTGTTGAATGTACTCAATATAAAAAAGACCCATTGGGTCTCTAAATGAATTAAGAAAGTATTATTCAAACAAAACACTTCTTCTTTTCTTCAGAAATGATTGTATTTATTAGGTGGCAATTGTAAGTGTTGTTTGACTTTTACTTAGTGAAACTAACACTTCCCATATAATAATTTACAAACACTTTAACTTTAGGTTAATTTACACTTGACCTATAATAATTTAACCTCACACATTAGGTTTCACACTTTCTCACCAACTTTCGCACTACTTTGTTATTGTTCTTTACATACCCGAATTGACATATTTATAAGTCCAATGACTTGTTACCAATTCAATTCCAGTTAAATTATGACCAATCTTGATTCTTTTTATCAATTGAACATTACACAACACTTGTATATTCAATTATACAATTCTAACCCTAATGAGCATGTATAGGCCGAATTGCACCTATACCTAGGGTTATGTTCTTAATTACTTTTCTCTCATTGCAAACCACTTTAATCATATTTTCATAATCAAACATTAATGCTCATTCATTATAAAGTGTATGGCCGAATTACTTATGTAATTATTCTACATGATTTATCAACTTATCAATCTTATAATTTCATTGAACCAACGACCATTAAAACGCCTAAAAACCCTAGTTTCACTTAGGCATTTTATCAAACACATGGTTTGCACATTTAAACATCACTTAGCCGATTTACATGTTGTAAATTTTATCAAACCCTTTACTTGTTTTAAGCATTTCTATGCATAGTTTTACATAGATTCAACAAACAACTTCAAAACCACTTAAAACCACATGAAATAACATCATATGATCATGGTATTCTCAAACCCTAATAAGCCATAAACATCAATATACAATAATTTCTAGACATCAAAATGAAGATGTATTACCTTATTTAACTTCCTTAGGAACTAGACAACACTTTCAAATAATAAAACTTCATAACAACCAATCTTTCCATTCTTGATGAATAGTACCATCCCACTTTAGATGAGGATATCTCTCATTATATAGCTTCTCAAAGAAAGAAGGATGGAGATATAGAATTACAAGACCTAAGGCTATAACTTTTGTGTAATGGGCTTTTGCTAGTTTTGCCTTAAATCTTCAAGAGTTCACTTGTTCTTTCTTCCATGTAACTCACGGCCTCCATTGAGAGGAAAAGAAGAAAGGTGCATGAAAATGACTTAATAGAAGATGCATGACCGGTTGCGTAGGAAAAGAAATGACTTAATACTTGTTTATTTCACTAAGCCACTTTATTTGACCTTAGTATAACAACCCTCATTGTCAAAATAGGTGACAATGAATCAAGTCAGTGTTTAAATGAATTAAACATGTAATTAAGGAAACAATGAATGATAAATCATGTAATTGACATAATAATTAAGTGAAGAATACAATTCATGCCAGACAAATCTAATAGGACCTAAGTATAAGTATGGAATATATGTAAGGACATAGATGTCATTATTCTAAAAGTTAGGGTTAGTTTGGTAATTGACCAAGATTAGGTCAAAGCTTGAATTAGATGGTCTAAATAAATTATATGATTAATTTCATGGTTCAAAGTGATCTTATTGTGAAAAAATGATGTTTAGATTAATTTATAAAATTAAGTCAAAGTATGGAAATTGATATAGGTCAATGATGCATTCAAAATAGATAAGTTAGTAACATAACTTAATTTTGTGAAGTTTTCTTAAGATTTTCGATGCATAAGTTAGTTTTATGTATCCTTAAACATTTTAAATTCAAGAAGGTCAAAGTGAGAAAGAAATCAACCAATTAGAATTAAGGTTGGAAAGTCTTGAAAGAATGGACCAATAGAATTGTAGTTTGAAAGCCAAACACGAATGGGTTAGGTGAGCGTGCACTTCACGTGCATTTTTCTTCTTCTCTGTTAGGGCAAATATGAGCGTTCTGAATGAAAAACAAGGTGGATCTCAGTTTTCTGAATCTGATTCTCGAGATGGCATGCGAAAGAGTATCAAGAGATCCAAGAATGGGGAGGAATTTTCCCCTGATTCATCCAATCGAGGAGCAAGTTTGGGAAATCTGATGGACCGGGTTCCGTCAGGCAAACCCAAGTCGTTCGCGGAGGCTCTTCGATCGGAAGGTGGCTTGTTGGGGGAGGACGATTCTTGGCATGAAGAGCTAGATGATGATAATAGCGAACCCCTGGACCCTAAATTAGGTGTCATAAACGAGCTGGGTTTTCAAACAATATATGGGGAAGACGGCTCAGTCAGGTTTCGCTGCACAAAAGAAGCAAAACAGAGGCTTAGAAGCCCCTGGAAAAATGCAATTATTGTAAAGTTGCTGGGGAAAAAGGTTGGGGTCATGTATATGAAAAACAAGCTGGTCAGCTTATGGGCAAAATCAGGTTCCATCATAGTAGCTGACCTGGGGAATGACTTCTTCTCTGTGAAATTCTCGAGCCTGGAGGATCTTAATCTGGCCTTAAATGGAGGTCCCTGGGTGCTGATGGGTCATTATCTGGCAATAAGAAGATGGGAGCCCTTCTTCAACCCCCATAAAGCAAATATCCATCGTGTGGCTGCGTGGATTCGTCTTCCAGGTATACCTCTTGAGTTTTGTGTTATCCCTGTTTTAAAGATGATTGCAAACTCTGTTGGTAAAGTTCTTAAGATTGATAAAATCACTTCACTGGGTGATAGAGGGAAGTTTGCGAGGGTTTGTGTTGAATTGGACCTCTCTAAACCTTTGAGAGGGGAATTCATATTGGAAGAGGAAGTATTTAAGGTGGAATATGAAGGATTGTACCTGATTTGTCTTCACTGTGGAAAATATGGACATAATTATGAAAAATGTCCGGATTTTACTAAACCTGCTGAGAGCATTAACACACAGGAACCAGTTGTTGAAAAAGTGCCACCTATTGCCAACCATGGTGTGGGACCTTGGATGGTAGTGCAAAAGAAAAAATTCCCAAAGAACCAACATCCAAAGAAATTTGAAGGAAAGGCGGATAGAGCTTTTGGAGATGATATCTCCAATAAAAGAGGATCCAGCCAGGCTAATCAAGAGCCTATGATCAATCCTGGTCCAGCTGTTCCGAAAAATACCAATAGCAATTCAGCTGTGGGAGCTAGAATGAATGTGAACAAGGAGAATGAAGGGGCTACTCCTCTCAAGACTAAGCCTCAGGTTCCAATCAGGAAATCTCCATCAGCTCAGAAAAGGACTGCTGGTAAGTCAATCTATAAGCCTAAATCTTCTGAGAAGACAGAATCCTTTATTTTCACTACTGCTTCTAAGTCAGTAGGGAAAAGCTCTAACTCTGTAGAGCTCCCTTCATCCAGTAATCCCACTAAACTGCATCCTCAGAATCATGTCAACACGATTCCGGTTTGCCGTCTTGGAAAAGAGCCTATTCTGATTGAGGTAGAGAAGGATCTGTGTGATAAGATTGCTGTTTCTAATCTTAGTGATATGCCTGGTCAAACTACTAGCAGTGATCTATGTATGGAGGATAACAAGCCTTCGGATATGGATACTACTCAATCTAGTAGTGATGTTCAATTGAAAAAAGGGGAACCTCCTGATAAAGAGGGGAAGGATGGAATGGAGATGGAACAGAATTCAACCGTGAATGAAGCTGCTCATATGATAGAGAGTGTTCAGGGGCTCAGTAACCCTGACCATGATCTAGTTATCCAATGAATTGCCTAGTTTGGAACTGTAGGGGTGCTGCAAAGAAATCTTTCAAGACATCCCTAAGTAATTTCGTAAGGAAATATAAGGTTGGCTTGGTTGCTATTTTAGAACCGAGAATTAGTGGGGCTATTGCTCAGAAAAAGATTAAACAGCTGGGTTTCAATAATTTTGAATTAGAGGAAGCTGTGGGTTTCTCAGGTGGTATCTGGATCCTGTGGAAGGAAGATGCTTTCAATATAGAGATAATAGAAAAAAATAGCCAGTTCATTCACATGTATTGCTCGATTAGTTCAGGGAATTCTTTTTTCTTAACTGTGGTCTATGCCAATCCTAGGGAGGATATTCGTGAGGAGCTATGGCCAAATATTAAGAGGATTAGAAACATTGTGGGTGGTCCTTGGGTCATAATGGGAGACTTCAATGAAATTGCTTCAGTTAATGAAAAAAAAGGTGGAGTCCCTGTCAATACTGCTAGATGCCAGAAATTCTCCTCTTTCCTTAATGATTGTAATCTTTTGGATCTCGGCTGTAAAGGTTCTAAGTTTACCTGGAAGGGACCTAAATGACTTCATCTTGACAGGGTTTTCAAAAGATTAGACAGAGTTTGTGTAAATGCAGATTGGAGAGTTGCTTTTGATGATGCTTATGTGAGATCCTTGCCCAGGCTTAATTCTGATCATAATCCTTTGCTCCTAACCTTGTCTACAAAAGAAAATAGTAAGAAGGATAGGCCTTTCAGATTTCTGGTGGCTTGGCTTGAGTATTCTTCATTTTCCCACTTTCTCAAATTTGTTTGGAAACCTCATCTTAAAATTAACCAGAGCTTGTATGAACTAGTTAACCCTTTAAAGTCTTGGAATAAAAGGGTGTTTGAGTGTATTCAGATTAGAAAGGAGTTCCTACTTAATAAGTTGCATGAAATTCAACTGAATACCAATAACCACCTGGATCAGTTTAACTCAGACCTAGATAAGGCCCTCCAGGAAGAACTGAACCGAGTGTTGGATCAAGAAGAAGCTCTTTGGTTTCAAAAAGCTAGATGCAATTGGATAAAAGATGGAGATCGGAACACTAGATTTTATCATACGACTACTATCATCAGGAGGGCTAGGAATAAGATCCTAGAATTAAAAAATGATGAAGGTCATCCTGTTAGAGAAGAAGGAAATCTGAAGAAGCTTATTTTAGGGTTTTTCAATAACCTGCTCGCAGAAGAAAACTGTAATAGACCTTGGGCTGTCACTAGTGTTAACTGGCCTGGTCTTGTTGAATCTGATCTGAAGTTGATTAATGAGCCCATAACTGATCTTATGATTAAGGAGGCTTTTTTTTCCATGGGTGGTCTCAAAGCTCCTGGCCCTGATGGATTCCCAGCTCTTTTCTTCCAAAAAAATTGGGATCTCCTGAAGAAGCAAGTGGTAGAGTGTGCCTCTCATATCTGGAAGAATCCAGGTGATGTTAGGGATCTCAATAAAACCTTACTTGTCTTAATTCCAAAACTTGCTAAACCTGAAAGAATTTCTCAATTTCGGCCTATAACTCTTTGCTCAGTGTTATATAAAGGTATCAGTAAAATTATTGTTGGGAAGCTGAAACCCATTCTAAACAAGCTAATCTCCCCTCACCAAGTCAGCTTCGTTCCCAATAGGCAAATTCAAGACAATATTGTTATTGCTCAGGAGATGGTTCATTCTATGAATAGAATGAAAGGTAAGCGGGGCTTTTTTACTATAAAGATTGATCTCGAAAAAGCCTATGATCGCATGTCCTGGAGTTTCATCCATAAAGTGCTTAAGGAGATTAGTCTTCCTGATCAATTTGTGAATCTCATCATGCATTGCATCTCTACTACTGAGCTGGAAATCCTTTGGAATGGTGCTAAGTCAGGCAGAATTTCTCCTAGCAGAGGCCTTAGACAAGGGGACCCCATATCTCCCTATATCTTTGTTCTGTGTATGGAGAAGCTGTCTCATTTAATTGCTGACTGCATTAATAGAGAGGAGTGGAAGCCCATGAAAGCTGGAAAAGGTGGTCCAATTATATCTCACCTGCTTTTTGCAGATGATTTGCTTCTTTTCGGTGAAGCTAGCATTAATCAGATCAAGACTATTCTGAACTGTCTTGCAATCTTCAGTGACATGTCGGGGCAAAAGGTTAGTTACCCCAAATCAAACATTTTCTTCTCTAAGAATGTTTCTTCTGAGCTGACTAATTCTATTGTGGAGATAAGTGGCTTTGCTCATACTAGGAATATTGGCAGATACCTGGGCTATAGAATGAAGCATGGAAGAATAAATAAACTACATTATGGAGAGATCATGGACAGAGTAAATGGGAGACTCCAGGGCTGGAAAAAGAGCTGCTTGTCTATGGCAGGGAGAGTGACATTAGCTAAATCAGTCATTTCAGCTATTCCTATGTTTCATATGCAGAATAGCCTTCTCCCAAAGGGCATCTGTGATGAGATAGAAAGAATTCAAAGGAGTTTTATTTGGGGAGACACTGATAATCATAGGAATCACCATGCGGTAAGGTGGGAGCAGCTCCAGATGGACAAAAAGCAAGGTGGTTTGGGGATCATCAATCTTAGAAAGCAAAATGAAGCTTTCCTGCAAAAATGTGCCTGGAAGTTAATTCAATCCCCTGACCACCTGTGGGCTCAAGTGCTAGTGGCTAAATATGGCAGAAATAAAGAGTTGTTAAATGAGGTATCTTCTAAACCGTATGATTCTCATTTATGGAAAAGTTTATGCAAAGTCTGGCCAGATATGTTAAGTAACATCTCTTGGCAGATTGGTAATGGGAAGAAGGTTGATTTCTGGAAGGATGATTGGGCTGGTCTCAACACTAGCTTAATTTCGTTAGCAATTGTTCCTCCTTCAGCTGAGACTGTTGATCTCAAAATAAACCATAATTCTTTCTCTTCAGGAGAGGGATGGAATACACACTTTCTCTTTAACCATTTTAATGAAAGTGTAGTAAACCAGATTATGGCTATTCCTCATCCTGATGGGGAAGCAGGAGAGGATTGTGTTAGCCGAAGAAATTTGCTTCCAGGTCAGTCTATAGTTAAATCGGCTTATAGAAATCTGACCTGTCCTAACTCCCTCTCTAGTGATAGCTGCTGGGACCAGATATGGAGTTGGAAAGGGAAAGAGAGAGTTAAGCTTCTTTTATGGAAAATGCTCCATGGTAGGATGCTAACTAAAGACTATATCAGCAAATGAAGTGATTCCTCTAATAGCTGCCCCTCTTGTCCTGACCTAGCGGAGACCCCGCTCCATGCTTTTAGAGACTGTAATAAAGCTAAAAAGGTCTGGCTAATACCTTTGTTGCATCCTCTTCCTCCTGGTTTTTTCACCTCAAGCTGTTCCAAAGAGTGGATTATCCTCAATTTGAATATAAAGAATACCCATGCCAAGGACTGGAGGGACTTTTTCTTTACCGTTTGTAATTTCTTATGGTATTGGAGAAATAAAGAGCTTCGTGAAGGCTTTGTAAAGAGACCTGAAGACCCTTCTCCTTGTATTGCTGAATCAATTGGAGAGTTAAGGTGCTGTAACAGAAAATGGTTAACAAAAGTTGATCCTTTATACCCCCCATCAGATCCTCCCCTGCCTGGATTGCTCCAACTCAAGGTTATTTAAAATTAAATGTTGATGGTGCAGTTTCTAATGAGAGAGCTGCATGTGGGGGATTATTGAGAGACTGGGAGGGGAATTGGGTTTCTGGTTTCTCTGTCTTTATTGGTTCCTGCTCCCCTTTGCAAGCTGAACTTTGGGCTATTTTACATTGGTTGGAGTTTGCTTGGAAATCTGGTTGGAAGAAAATTATTCTTGAATCAGATTCTGCTCAAGCCATTGGCCTTCTTACTATGACTGGTAATGACACTCGAAAGCTACCTCTGGTAACTAAGATTCGAGCTGCTCTCAATAAGGATTGGTCTGTCTTGTTGAAGCATATTTCTAGGACCTGTAATCATTGTGCGGACTGGCTAGCGAAGAAAGCAATGGATGATCCTTTTGGTTTATCCACTATTACATCCCCTCACATTGAGCTACTTAATCTTCTTACTGCTGATATGCTGGATCCGGGAGTCATCACTCCAGCTGCAAGATGCTGAGTTTGTTTCTTCTGAGTCGATGATTTTTAGTTTTCTTTTTGTCTTGCTTTTTCCTGTTATTATTTGTTTTCTTTTGTTTCGTTTTGTCTGTTTCGTGGGGCAATGCCCCATGTATTTACCAAAAAAAAAAAGAATTGTAGTTTGAATATTCAAAAGAGGACAAGTGGACAATTAAGTAAACTTAGCAAGGAAGACACATACAAGCTGGTTAACTCCCTTCCATGCATGTCCCATGTTGCCTTCTCTATGTAAGAGGATTAGTTTGTAAAATAGATAGCCAATAGGAATTAAGCTTAAGTGTTAAAGTCAAAAAATGTTAAACTTACAAGTTAAGTCAGCTTTGGAGATATTTCCTCCAACATAACGGTCACTTTATTTTCTCTAAAGTGTCTTACGCAACTTTCTTCTTTTTTCTTCTCCATGGAGGCCGTGAAGTAGCTAGGAAGAAAGAATAAGGAAGTTCCAAAAAATCTAAGCACTTTAAGCCAAAAACCTATTGCACAAAAGTTGTAGCTTTAGGTCTTGTGATTCTATATCTCCATCCTTCTTTCTTTGAGAAGCCTTACATTGAGAGATGCACACTTAAAGAGGGTTGATACTATTCATCAATAGTGGAAACATTAGGTGTTCATCAAGTGTTTAAGTTGGAAAAGGTTGGCTAACTCTTAAGGAAGTTAAATAAGGTAATACATCTTCACTATGATGGCCGAGAATTATTGTATATTGGTGTAACACCCCATTATGGACCAGCATATTAACACGCATATAATATTAAACATAGTTACAATCATGACAACTGAATTAAAATATGGCAAAAAAAATTTCCTTTTTAAAACGTTTTATTTAAAACTACCGTATTTAAAAATAATTTCCCTAACATGATGATAACCAAAAATAATTGCGGAATATAAATTTCTACTGCTTAAATATAACAAAATACATATACAAAGAATTGCTAAGTGGCTCCCATAAACCAACAAAGCTTAAACGCACTATTACGCATTTTACCAACCTTATATAGGTTCGATTTTTTGCAAAACTGCGCTTGACTTGTTTACAAATAAATTATCATCCTTTAGAATGTTAAACTAGACTCTAAGCTTTCCAATAAGGTATTATAAGCTTAATTTGGACTTCTACAACTCCAGATATGTTTACTGTAAGTTAACTACACAAAACTGTCAACATACGTCAACAGCGAACCTAGGTTGCTCCACTGCATTTAGAACTGCAGTGAAACCACTTATCTAACATCTGGATATGTTATAGTTGACATCTATACCTTCAATTTGATATATTATAAGCCTTGTTTCGATATGAAACGAAGGAGTTATTAACTTTCAAAGTTAACTAATAGTTTACGTCAATTTCACTACAAACTAGGCAGAATGATTTAAAATGACAACTCACATGTCTCATTTGACCAAGTATTGAGTGAGATATGGCTCACCCAAGACATACACACAACACTTATGTTTTCTTATAAATTTTGACAGCTTCTCTACTGTTTATTTAACAATTAGGAATTTGATAATTTCACTAGTTAAAAATGTAAAACTATTTGTGTCTCATGTGTAATGTGTTTCAATTGGTTTAATTAACAATAAAAGAGACTTTATGGTAATTGACGTTTCGCATTAATGGTAATTGACGTTATGCTTTATGGTAATTGACATTATGCATTATGGTAATTGACATTATGCATTATGGTGATTGACGTTTCGCATTTATGGTAATTGACGTTATGCATTATGGTAATTGATGTTTTAAAACTCTGTAACTAGTGACATGGTTCAGTTATATAAAAGGAGAACTGGTGAGTCTCTGATAATAGTTCTCTCAGAATTTCTCTCCTTCATGGTCTGCCCATAAAAGTTCTATCAGATCACTGTCATAGATGATACAAGAAAAGCAGAGGGTAAAGACTCTGAGAAACAATCTTTAATCATCAAAGTTTTTCCGCACTAATGGAGAAAGGTATACTCTTACGTGAAAACCATGATCTCTAAAGATCCTGTACCATGTTCTTGAATGTAAAATATTGAACATGAATTATTGAATTGCTGATGAATAACTTACATGTGGTATAAGAGCATGTGTTTAAGAGTTTGTGATTTTCCATAAACAATTATGTATGATCTCTTAATTCATGGAAATAAGGGTTTTTTTTTTTGAAAATTTTGATCACATGATTGATGATTCATCTGAATCTCATTATTGAAAATTCTTATGGGAAAAGAATGGGAACAAAACCCATGTTGTGTTGTTAAATAATTTCCAAGTACTACACCTTATGAAAACATGATGATTGAGTACTGTATGTTGCCATATTATCCCCTTCGTGATGATCATGTTTATGTGCGTTTTCTGGAACGGTTTAATGTTGATCCATTTACGGTTTCAGTACGATTTTCTGTTCTAGAAAATGACGCAAACCTGCGAGAACATGACTCAAACCAGCGCCACTTTACGGGAAATGAAATTGGACCACGACGCGAAACCACGCGGGAATGGCGCTAACCCGCACCATTTCTCTGGTCCTTGTACTAGGAAAGTGTGACATTGTCATATGTTTATTCCATTTTATGAATTATTGGGAAAACATGAAAGAACATTAATACATATGAAAGTTGGACAAAGTTTTGAAATTAATTATGATAAAGACTTGTTAGTCACCAAAGTGGCCAAATCTTGAAGAGTTGTTCTAATTTCAAACATTATAATTCTATTTCAATTACCATGACTGTGATGCTATGAATAGTATGATATAATTACTCTGGTTGTGGTATATTGAAGTTCATTATTATAGAACAGTTGGGGATCAACCCAAAGGTTGATTATTTGTTTTATAAAATGAACATGGATGTTGGTATTGTTGGCATATTTCCTCACATTTGGACATCCAAAGATGACAAATAATTATGATAGGGGTATGCATCATTGCCAAATTATGTGAAATTTATATAGCATCATTACAGTTAATGTTGTATGTTAATGGATCCCCAAAGGCGAACATTGATATGCATTGAAGTTAGTATAGTTGAATCTGTGAAGTATGTTAGTATGTGACATGTATGACTCAAAGCATTAATGTTTAAATGTTATTCCTTGCAAATGACAAACTGAAAGTCAGCTCTTCCACAAACTGAAAGTGCCATCGAAATGATGAAACTTGTGGAAGAGCGCTCCTAAATCGTTGATAAGTATCTTCTGGGACACTTATGAGTACACTGACCACCATGAAGTTTGATGGTTCGTGTACTATGCATGAGCATGTTATTGAAATGACAAGCATTACGGCAAAATTAAAATCATTGGGAATGGATGTGGATGAGAACTTCCTGGTGCAGTTCGTATTGAACTCATTACCGTCTGAGTATGGTCCTTTCCAATTGAACTATAACACCATGAAAGACAAATGGAATGTGCATGAATTGAACAGTATGTTGTTCAGGAGGAAACCAGGCTTAAGAATCAGGGAGCTGATTCTGTCAATTATGTAAAGTATCAAGAAGCTGAAAAGTATAAAGTTAAGATGCATGAGAAGAAAGGAGGATGAGGAGACCCCTTAAAGTGAATGAGGCCTCTTCTTCTAAAATCCACAAGGCCAAATAAAAAGTTTGTCTTTATGGGCAATAGAGTGAAAGTTCCAGTGGAAGTTGTTGGGACGTATCGTTTAATTCTTGACAGTGGATATCATTTGGACTTATGTTAGACTTTGTATGTCCTTAGTATATCTAGGAATTTAGTTTCAATTTCCAAACTTGATGTTGCTGGATACTCTATTAAATTTGGTAGTGGTAGTTTCAGTTTGTACAAGCACAATCATTTGATTGGTAATGGTACTTTATGTGTCTCGATAATCTTTATGCTGAAACACTTATGACTTTGCATCATAATGTTGGTACTAAACGTACCTTAATTGATGAATGTTCTGCTTACTTGTGGCACAAACGTTTGGGACACATTTCCAAAGAAATGATGCAAAGATTGGTAAATAATGAAATCCTTCCGGATTTAGATTTTACTAATTTAAATGTTTGTGTGGATTGTATTAAAGGAAAACAAATAAAAACACACAAAGAAAAGAGCCACAAGGAGCACTCAGCTTTTTGAAAAAACACACTGATGTATGTGGTCCGTTTGATGTTAATGCCTTCAATAAAGAAAAATATTTTATCACTTTCATTGATGATTATTCACGTTATGGTTATCTCTATTTGCTACATGATAAGTCTCAAGCTGCAAATGCTTTGGAGATTTATATTAATGAAGTTGAAAGGAAATTAGACAGAAAGGTGAAGATTGTCAGGTCTGATAGGGGTGGTGAATATTATGGAAGATATGATGAAAGTGGACAACATTCGGGCCCATTTTCTAAATTTCTGGAAAAGCGTGGTATTTTTTGCTCAATACACAATGCCTGGTACACCGCAACAAAATGGTGTATCAGAAAGGCGTAATAGGACCTTACTGGATATGGTTAGGAGTATGTTAAGTAATTCTTCTTTACCTGTTTCATTGTGGACTTATGCTCTAAAAATTGCCATGTACGTATTGAATAGGGTTCCTAGTAAGTCAGTTCCAAAGACTCATTTTGAACTTTAGACTGGTAGGAAACCTAGTATAAGACACCTGCATGTTTGGGGTTGTCGGGCAGAGATTAGATACTACAATCTGCAAGAAAAGAAACTGGATGCAAGAACAATCAGTGCTTATTTCATTGGTTATCCAGAAAAATCGAAAGGGTATAGATTTTACTGTCCTTATCATACTACAAGGATTATTGAATCTGGAAATTTAAGGTTCATTGAGAATGGTGAAGCTAGTGGGAGTGAAACACCACGTAAAGTGGATATTCATGAAGTGAGTATACAAGTTCCATTGACTTGTAGCTCTAGCAAAGTTGTTGTTCCTCATGTTATTGAACCAATCAATAATAATGAAAGATGAATTAATGATCCCACAACTCATGAAGAAATCATTGTTGATGAATCGAATGAACCCATAGTAGAAGAACCACAACAAATAGCATTAAGAAAATCTCAAAGAGAAAGGAGACCTGCTATTTCTAATGTTTATGTGGTATATCTACAAGAGTCTTATTTTGTCATGGGTATTCAGGATGATCCAGTAACATTTTCACAAGCTATGAATGGTGAAAATGGTGATAAGTGGTTAGATGCTACAAAAGATGAGTTGAAATCTATGGAACAGAACAAGGTTTGGGATCTTATTGAGTTACCAGAAGGATGCAAGAGAGTTGGTTGTAAATGGGTCTTTAAGACCAAACGTGACTCTCATGGTTGACGTGGATCGACAAGTGTACCGAATCGCGCAAGTAATAAGTTGTAAGTCAGGTCGAATCCACAGAAAGTGTATCTAAATCAATTAAACTATTCTTTTGAAGATTAAATAATCCAAGAGGTTTTTGACACGAATGTCAGGATTGTGTAGAAATTCGATTTGTAAAATAAAACGTATTTTTATTCTTTTTGAAAATTTGAGAATCCAACAAAATAAGAGTTTGGAAATTTATGAGAAAGCGCTGCAGTTAGAGAACACTTACCGATGATCCCCACCTTTTACTCTGGATTAAGTTTAAATATCAATATATATATCGCGAAATTAGATAATTATCAGATAAAAATATCCGTAATTAATTCTCAATCCCTTGAAGAATTAACCCTTTAACCCCATATAAAACCCTAATTCCTTGAGGTGCCCTATATGAGATCAAGCATAAAGATCGATAATTAAGACATCTACAATATGAGTCATGTCTATCCCTAGATCATGTTCATACCGTCGTTCTATCCCCTTTCTGGATTAACCACCTCAGATTCCTCTTGTTGGCCCTAATCCTCAGATTTACTATCAATTACTAGATTGATCAGATCTAATAATAATAACAATACGATCAGAATAGAACGAAATTCAAAGGATATATATATATAAATATAAACTCAATCCATTGTATCAGGGGTTCACAAGGGTTCGTGACCCTAACCACAACAAATAGGTTCTAGCCAACCATTATCATGGCTAAAATCCAATATTCAAATAAAAACATCAAAATACAAGAACTACAGAAAGGTAGAAGAAGAAGATGCTCCTCTCCAAATCTCCAGAGCCTTCCTCCTCAGAATGACCTAAATTTGTTCAGAATGACCAAAAGTGTGATTTTAGGGTTGCTTTTGCCCTTTTATACACCTCAGAATTCTCCTTTTCTCGCAACTGACAGCTGTCCATTTCAATCCTACGCTTGGAGCGCAGGATCCACGCTCCAAGCGTAGAAACACTGTCTGATTTTTCCTTGTCTACGCTTCAAGCGTAGGGTTCTACGCTTGAAGCGTACACTCACTGCCTTGGGTCTCTTCCTACGCTCCAAGCGTTGAATTGAACGCTCCAAGCGTGGAGAGTCTGTCTGATTTCTTCCTGCTCCTTTATTTGACCTTTTTCTCCTATAAACATAAGGAATTTGAGTAGAGTATCTGACAATTTTTATTCAATAATTTCACCATATATACACCTTTATACAAAGTTTTAGATCTGATTCCATGCTTTTTTTTATCTATAAAAGTATATATGCTGGGAGCATATCAAACAATTCCCAGATTTAGACATTGCTGTCCCCAGCAATAAACTGATTCAAACTTAGAAAAATTTACAGCAGTATTTCAGCACAATATCATCCAAACACTTGAAGAAATTATTATGTCATGCCTGACTGAATTACTGCAAGAATTTCTCAACAATGCCTTATTCTCTGAAAAATCATTAATGTAGTCTGAATATCCCTTACCAAGACAAAATATATCCCTCCCACTCCGGTGTTTTTAGGGTATCAGACATACGCAACCATCACGGCCGTAACATTGCCATAGGCTTGATCATATTCTCAAGATCCTTAAAAATGAAGGATTCAAACGCATGCATTAACTGATCAAAAGGACTTTTCAATGGTTTTAATTTGGCCTGGCTATAGGTAGGAATTTATATGGAAAGTGGCTTTAAAAACTATGAGATTGAAAACTGAAGATAACATAATTTACATAATTTCAACTCATAAGTTTTGCTCCACTAACTTACTTGCCCACAGAATTTCGGGAAGTCAATTCCTATGTTGACCACTTTTTTTATTTTTATTTTTTTCACAATGCTTCTAGATTTTTCTGTTTCTTCCCTTTCTTTTCCAATTTTCTTTTCCCCTTTTCAATTTGCTTAGTGTAGTGGAGCTTACCTTAGACATTTTCTTTTCTCCTTTAAAAGAATCAGCAATTCAATCTCACTTAAGGTAAGTTAACATGGATATGGGCTAAGCAACATTCAGGTAAATTATCAATGAACAGGCTTTGGCTCAAGGGGATAACAATGGAAAAATCATTTATATAGGTGAGCTATATGGCCAGGGCTATCAAGAACAAACTGCCTTATCATGTCAGTTAAAAATGCATGCCTTGTAGAGAAACAAACCAAGTTCTAGAGTGTTAATACCGTGAGGCCTCTCAGAAAAAAAAAATTACTGTTTAGGCTCAAACCTCAAAGGCTATGATTTCAGACTAGATTCTCAAAAGGATATCAGGCATATCATGTATTCTAGCACACAATTCAGACAGACAAGCAATCATAAAATCTACTCATGCCAAGTGACATCATGCCAGAAATTTCACAACTTAATGTACTTCCTAAGATGAACTCAATCATTTGTTAGGAGAGCAACACCTAGATCTGAGATTATCAATAAGCATATTCCAAAAATTTCAAAAAAATTTGCTGAATTTTTAAAGTCAACTATAACCAAGACAGATATTTAAAAATGAAAACGTAAATTGGTTCGAATGTATCCCCTGAAATGAAGTGTAGTTCCACAATTGCAGCTATAGTGCATGAACAGGTGGGCAAGGCTAACCACCATTCCCAGATTTTAGAAATTGCTGTCCCCAGCAATAACTAAGTATAATCAATTAAGGACTGCTGTGCAATTGAAACACACATCATTAACATAATTGTATCAGCAAAACAGTGAAAAATACCCTTAGACGTACACATCCAAAAAGTAGCAGTGACCCTAACAAGATCCTATTGGTCATTAAAAACAAAATTAAAAACTAAAATCTAACAAAGTCTGAGAGAAAAGACAAAAAGAATCCAGCGATCACTCCTCCATGGTGTATTGCTGGAAGGAACTGGGAGGATCTGCTGGATCAATCCCCATCTTCAGGCACATGGCCTTCATCATAGCATGCATTTCCAGGATGATGGGAAAGTCCTCATAAAGTGGCTGGCGAGCGGAGGATGAAGC